>BQNB010014880.1:0-74257 GCA_026074375.1 Tanacetum coccineum | reverse complement strand
AATTTCTAGTGCAATAGATTCTCTAGTAGTCATTCTCATGTTAGACAAAATAGAGTTTTTATATTTGCCTAATGAAGTGTAGAAAAGATAGAATTTGTATTATCATTTCATAGAGGGACTAACATGACTCAACCAACATACATTAATTTAGGTTTGCATAATCCTAATAAAGATGTGTAGATAAGCGTAAGCAAGATGTTTTAATTTTTTGTTCAAGATCGATAGGTTGTTTGGTTTCGATTACATATGGCTTGATTTAATGGAAGTCTTATACTTAGTCATCTTACATGTGCAGTTGTCACATGTGATATTTAACGCGATTGGTTTTTCAAAAGCCAATAGATGTGCTTATTTGTGACAATGACAAATATGTTATATTGAGAGTGTTTTAAGAATTCTACACTTCATGTCATGTGAAATGAATCTCATCAATATTATTTATCTTAATTGAGTTTGTGATTCTTTAATGATAAATGATTGAAAAGAGACATATTTTTTTAAACAAATATGCTTTTCTAAAATTATTATTCTTATCAATGTTGTATATCATAATTAAATAAATGTATTTTTACTTGTTTATGCATTGATACATATTTTGATAGGTTATTTTTCAATTCTAATAACTTATATTTTTCAAATTATATGTAGCGTATTTTCTTGTAACACAACCATTTATGCTACGAAGAAAATAAGATGCATAGGATATATATTATCCTTTATCAATCGTTTAATACGATAAGTCCATAAAATCTTTAAACATAATGTTTCCCAAACATCATGTTATCCTAGGTGAATAAACAAGAATATTATTTTTATTTTAGAATTTTAGTTAAAAGTGAATTTTAGCTATGAGTTGTGCTTTTATGTTGTATGAGCAAAGTTTACATATATTGTTAGTTTGCTCGTGTTTGGTTTTTCGGAAATGACACATTTACCAATTGCATTGCAATGTAAATTGCTTGAATATTTCGGACGAAACATCCAAATCATCAATCCTACTTCATTGTGTATTTTATGCATGTATTAAACATATTAGTATAATATTTGGAACACAGTCATTGGACAAGTAGACTCAATATGGCATCATCAACACAAGTGTGAGTTATGATCCGATGCATATTCTTTTCATCTAGAAAAGGATGTAATTATTTTCATATCAATCAAGTGTGATTGAGTTATGTAGATCCAAGATGATATCTTTTGTTATGTTTTGATATAATCTTGAAACTAAACAAATAAGAATCCGATTTCATGTCCATACACGAAAACTTGTCAATTAGATTCAATAAAGATATCAATCATAATTTGAATAATGAATTGATATATTCTCGAAATCTTTCTTGACCCTCACGAACACTCATTTAAAAGAAAATAAATAAATATTTAAATAGTGTGTTCCATTAATCCCAAGATTAGTTGTAAGGTGAGGTTGATGAATAATGATAAGTTAATATCATATTTCAAGATTGTCGTAAATTTTACTTGTGCGAAAAACTATTTGTTGTTATGTATACTATGCATAGTTTTTGACATTTTATGAGTATATAAATGAGTTTTCTAACAGTATGTTAGAACCATGCAAGCACAAGCATTCTCTTTTTCTTAGTTATTGATGTATTAATACAATCTTTTATTTATTGTTAACCAACCCAAGGTCAAATCCAATCAAGTTGTTAAAAATATTTAATGTGTTTGTTGAAAAAATATAATAAAATCGAGTAGGAAATATTATAGGTGACAATTTTAAACAAAAAATACTATGCATTGACAGTTATTTAACTCTTATTCCTAAGTATATTCCTAAACCCGAAAATAATATTACAAGATGTATATGTAACATTTTGTAATAAAGTGATCTATGCTATATGCAATGCAATAACAATTTCGTGAATCTAAAAGCAAGAAAACAAGCATAAGTTCTATTAATGCATAATCCGAAAAACTAGCAACAAACGACATATATGGTACATGACAAAACGGCACTTTCCTTAGATATTCAATTAGCTTAATTACAAATAGCAACCGTTTATTTAATAAATAACCCCTACTAACTTAAGATATAAATAAGTGCACATAAATCACATAGCATACCACATAAAAGTATTGTCGTAGTTATTTGTGTATTAGATACAACAATGTAAACTTAGCTCGTTTTATTTGAAGACAAATTAGTTTTCCCTCCACATTTCACAAATCAAGTTTATATTTTTGACAATGTTAATTTTACACCCATTTTTTCCAAAGATCCGACGACAAGAAATGTCCGCCCACGAAAGGCAAAGATAAAATACAAGGGGTTTTTTACGTTAAAAAACGAGACCAACGTTTTTGACATATAAGATAGTATTTTTGCTTTTAGACTAAGTAACAGTTTGAAATAAAAACTTGGAAGTATTTAAATCATGCAGAGTCTCCTCCCATCTCTTCGCACTAACCGTGTTGGCATGACTTCTACGGACTTATGCCGGTTAAATATAATATGATTTTTTCCGAGTTATTCGTATAAAAAACTGCCGAATTCATACAGGTGTACCCCTAAAAATAAAGGGGCCCCCAGAATAAAGGGGCCTCCAAATATATAATTGGGGCCGGCCCACGCAGATCTACATACATTACGATTTTTTAAAAAATAATTATTCCTGACTTTGCGGAAAGGTGTACAAACTATCTGAATTTATACCGAACATATAACACTTATATTAAGCATCATTTTTATCTCTACTATATAATTAGGTGATATAAACATCAAAACTAATACAAGTTAATCAACAAAACACTTTTATAATATTTAATAATCCCTTAATGGGTAATTTTTGATACATGATCCGTAAACTCCCAAATTTTAAAACATTTGTTCTGAAAATTTAAGAGCGATGTGCCTCGTGATACCAATTTGGGAAATATCGTAGAGGGGGGGGGGGGGGGGTGACTACGTTTTCATTAAAAATCTTAAAAAATTTCATATCAAATTACCGATCAAGCGTGACATAATATGATGAGTGTTCATATGAGTTATATACACATAGTATTCAATTTACAACAACACAAACCAACATACAATATTCACATTTATTCAAGACATAATTAAAACTATATAATCAACACATCACACAATTGCAAGTATAAATATAAAGCGATAAATGCGAGCACAAAAGTAAAGAGATAAGTAAAAGGAAATGCAAACCGGACACGATGATTTATAGTGGTTCGGTCACGAAGCACCTCTTCGCCCTACTCCACTCCCCGAGTACCCAACTCGAGAGTTACTTCACTAGTCAACAAGCTCCCTTTAGGCGGAGAAAACCGTACACAACTTTCGCTTATATCAATTTCTGACACTAAGCTAGATGTCGAGTTCTAATCTTAGCTAGAACCAATCTATCACGACTTCACAACTTCTTCACTACTTTCACGACTTCACAACACAACTTCACAACTACACAACTTCTTTTCACCACACAACTTCACTTCACTTCACGACTTCACTTCACTTCACGACTTCACTTCACTTCACGACTTCACTACCCTTCACAACTTTTCTATACCTCACTTCACAACTTCACTTCAACTAGACACTACTTTGATCACACCGATCTATCTAAACTTCCTATGATCACCACGATCTAACTATACACATCTTGATTATCATGATCTAACTATTACACAAGTTTCGAATACATGGACTCGATCTATACATTGTGAATGTAAGACATGTCACAAATGCACTAACTAACCTACATAACTTCGTATCTTAATGATAACGAAAGTTCTTCTCTTGCACTTGAATGGATGGATGATTGGATCACATTTTAAACAAACTTATAATAAGTTAAGTGATCAAAGGAAAGGGTTTGAAAGGAGGTTTTAGATCTGAGAAAACTGTGTGCAAAGAGGTGAGAAAATCTGTGGAAACAGTCCACTATTTATAGGAAAAAATATTAATTTTTTATTTGGGCGGCCCCCTTAATTATACAAGGGTGGTCTCCTTAATTAATTAAGGGGGCCTCCTATTTTTCAAACGCTTCTTCTTTTTCCTTTTGTGGGAAAAGTTTTTCTGGAACTTTCTAGTCGTTTTTTGGTAGAAAATTTGAATTCAAAATATTTATTTTGAATAAAACATTTCTTATAAATACAAAAATGTTTTGTATATGTTTTAAAAATGTTTGTCCCATTTTATAAAAAAAATGTAAGGTTTGGAAAAATAAAAAATTTCTTTGATCATTCAACAAATTAAAGTTTGTTTGTTCATACCTTTAGTGATATACGTCGGGTGCGAACTTAAATTTATTGTTGAAGAAAACTTAAGACGTCGAAAGATGTTGACGTATGAATTGATGATTTGTGATTACGAGTAACTTAAGCACTTTACGTTATGTGTTATAAGTTGCATGTTTGTCATCAACAAAACATGAAGAGAATGTATAGATTGAATATCGTAATATTTCTACCAACAATGTACTTATCTCGAATCTCTCTTGGCATGTGTTTAGTACGATGAATCTTAGGAAGGTATACTTTAGTGTCTTTGTAGTCATTTTGTTGGATACATGCATGATGAGACCTATCAATGTTTAGTGATTTCAATAAGCAAATAATATAATAGAAAAATACAATGGTTTTAACCTTTCTAAGTGTGTGTCTATATGTAAACAATGTGGAGGTGCGGTTTGCTTGACTCAAATAAAATAATAAGCAAACCCAAAACACTCCTAAGTTTAATATCGCTCAAATTGAATGTGTCGAAAATGCATATGAACTATGCATCTCGGATAATCATTCAAGATATCAAATGCATGATGAAAATAGTTTTTACGTTGTATTAACAATGTAGTTAAACAACATTTGTTTCAAAAATTCCTAGTCGTGAGAATTTTGTTGAAAAACTTAATTTATTAGTTTTGCCAAAATTTGATTTTCACTATCAAATATAATTATGCAATATCTACGGAAAGCAAAATAGTTATACATTGTAACATCCTAGTCTAAATTTGTGCATAATTAATCAAAAAACCAAAATCCCCAAATTTTAGATTTTGTGCAAAACCCTAGACTTAGAGTTAAAAAGAAATCAAGATGAAATCACTTACAATTGTTGATTGTTATGGATGAGTGGTTGTTAATCTTTAAGATTTGCTCTTCCAATTGTCGATTTGATGATGTTTTTTATTAGAGTTTATGTTTTTCATGCGTTTTGAGTGTTTGGATAAGAGTTTGTGTGGTACTAATTTTTCAAACATAGGCATATACCCACTCTATTTGACAAACGGATTTACCTAAACCACGTACGGATCTTAGTTTCTTAGATCCGTCGATCCGCGGGCAAGAAAAAATTAGGCAGGGATTAAATTCCCACTAATTGGGCGTTGGTGTTATCGTTTTGACAATTGGATAGGCTTATATGTGTTATAAATTGTTTGTGTTTCAATTGCGGAGTCGACGTCCAAGTTTTGAGCATTACGTTGGAGTCATCGTGAATTTCCCAATGGAATTTCAACGTAGTCGATCCTACTAGGAATGTGTTAATTTTTAGCATGTAATTTTGACCATTGCTAGTAACACAACATTTGAACATTTAGACGTAATAAAACATCGTCAATACAAGTGTGAGTTGCAATTCGATGATTATTCTTTTCGTCTTTATGATCAATTTCGTAATTTCATGTAATAACCAAAATTGGTTAAACATGTAGACTTAGAAAATATCTATGGTCATTTTATTGATATTTTCGTAATCTATTTTAATTCTAATCTCGATCTTATGTTCATTTTTTGAAATTTGTAATTGGAATAAATAATGAGAATAAACATCTTTTTAATAATGATTATTTCTCCATTAAATTTCCACTTATGATTATTTATAGGAGGATGGTGATTCATTTTCAGGATTATGTTTCATCATTCCTAGTCCTAATCTTAAATAATTAAATTGTTCACGTTTTAATGGCTTAGTTAAAATGTCGGCTAAATTATCTTTGGATGCAACTTTCTCGAAAGAAATGTTGCCCTTCTGGATGTTGTCGCGAAGAAAGTGGTGACGTATTTCTATGTGTTTGGTACGAGATTGTTGTATGAGGTTTTTACTTAAGTCGATGGCGCCTTTATTGTCGCACATTATCGTAACGTCTTCGAGTCGTATGTCGTAGTCGATGAGAGCTTGTTTCATCCATATTGGTTGTTAACACGCCTTTTCGGCGGACATGTATTCGGCTTTGGTCGTGGAGACAACAAGGATCATTTGTTTCTTAGAGAACCAAGATGTTTGACAACATCTCATGAACGTACAAACGCCAATAGTGCTTTTGCGATCAACGTAATCACCTGCATGGTCAGAGTCGGCATAAACTATAGTTTCTATTCTGGTTCTTTTCGGATACCATAATCCTAAGTGACTAGTTCCTCTAATACACCTAAATATACGCTTAATGGCTTCTAAATGGGTAGTCTTAGAATTTTCTTGGAAACGAGCACATAAGCAAACACTAAACATAATATCGGGCCTAATTGCAGTTAAATATAGTAAACTACCAATCATACCTTGATATTTAGAGCTATCCTTGGAGTTAGCTTCGTCGTCCTTAGTGAGCTTGATCTCCGTTGACATCGGCATCTTGGTTGGTTTGGAATCTTCCAACCCGAGCTTCTTTAACATCTCCTTGATGTACTTGGATTGATTGAAAAATATTATGTCTTCCATTTGTTTGATTTGAAGACCTAAGAAGAAGTTCAACTCCCCCATCATACTCATCTCAAACTCGTCATGCATGATTTTTGCAAAATCATCACACAAGTTTTGACTCGTAGAACTAAATATAATGTCATCGACATATATTTGAACAATGATAAGATGTGATTTTGATTTCTTAGTAAAAAGTGTATTATCGACCATTCCCATTGAATACTCGTGTTTTATCAAAAATGCTTTTAGTCTATCATACCAAGCATTGGGAGCTTGTTTAAGACCATACAAAGCCTTTTTTTTAAGTTTATAAACATAGTTTGGTTTTTGAAAATCAATGAACCCTGGAGGTTGAGCAACGTAAACCTCTTCGTTTATAAAACCATTTAGAAAAGTACTTTTTTACATCCATTTGATATAATTTAAAATCATTTGCACAAGCAATAGCAAGAAGTATTCTAATTGACTCTAATAGCTACCGGTGCGTATGTTTCATCGTAATCTATACCTTCTTGTGGATTATATCCTTGTGCCACTAATCTAGCCTTATTTTTAGACACAATACCATTTTCGTCTAACTTATTTCTAAATACTCATTTAGTTTCTATAGTTAATTGGTTCTTAGGTATAGGCACTAAATCCCAAATATCATTTGCAATAAATTGATTTAGTTTCTTCTTGTATAGCTACAACCCAACTTTCATCTGCTAATGCCTCATTGACATTCTTAGGTTCTATGGTAGAGATGAAACAAAATAAATTACTTTTATTTTGGGCTTGTAATCTTATTGTTCTTTGATATAGAGTTCCTATGACTTGTTCTAATGGTGACTTTTAGACTCTGAATGTTAACAACCTCGTCAACTTCTATAGACTTATTTTCTACATTATTATTATCTACTCTAAACTATTCTTTTATCAATAGCTTCCTTCATTCACCACCATCCATCCATCAACCAATGATGCTAATTTGGTAGGAGGATGACTTTCATCGAATGTCACGTTGAGTGATTTGTTGACTTTCACGGTGTGTTTATTCAAGATAATATAAGCTTTACCATTTTGAGAATATTCCTAAAAAAACCCTCCTATGAAAATGTTGGCCAAACTTAGTTAGATAGTATTTAGTGTTTGTAAATTGAAGCACCATGCTTCTAAACACTTTTGGAAGGTATTCAAAGTTGGTTTCCCTACCTTATAATTCATAAAAAGGTTTTTCTAGATTTTGTCGGATTAATATCTATTAAAAATATAAGTCAGAATGTCAACGCGTTGTCCAGAAATTTTTGAGGTATCGATTGTTATCATTTAAACATAGTCCTAGACATTTCATGGAATGTAAATGATTTTTCCTTTCAAAAACCCCATTTGATTGTAGAGTACGAGGAGCCGAGAAATTATGAGTAATGCCTTGTGCATCACAGAAAGCTTCGAATTGTACTTAGTTATCAAATTCTTGACCATGATTCGTTCTAATAGAAACTATAGAACATCCTAACTGATTTTGAATTTTCTTACTTAATATTTCAAATTTTAAAAAAGCTTTACTTTTGGTTTTCAAAATTTTTATCCAAGTATATCTTGAATAGTCATCCACTAATACTAAAGTAATATAATATTAACCTCCAGTAACTCCTACTACGGTGGACCAATAAATCATATGTAAAAGTTTTAAAACATCTCTTAGTAAAATCATATTTATAGCCTTATGGGCTTGCCATGAGCTTGTTTTCCCTAGTTTACAAGCATCACAAAAATGTTTATCAAATTTTAACTTAGGTCGATATCTAACAAATTCTTTGGATGACAAAGATTGGATTAAACGCATATTTGCGGGACCAAGTCTTCTATGCCACAATGTAGAGTTATCGTCTAACGTGGCAAGACATAATTTGTCTTGAGACTTATTTCCTAATTTCATGACGTATAAACCATTTTTCCTAATTCCATTTATTACGACTTTACCATCATTAGTTATTTCACTACCATCTTTCGTAAATAAAACTCTACACTTATTGTCACAAAATTTGACCACATCAAAGTAAATTAAAAGCTAAGATTTATACTTGTTCTACGATAGATGTAGTAAAGAATCGTTAGAGACCGACATTACCCAATGATTTTTAACTTTTAATTTTACTTCCAAAAACAACATTACCTCCGTCGTATGCTTTGTAAGTTGAGAATAAACTTTTGTTTCCCGTCATATGTTTGGAGCAACCGCTATCTTTAATCCATTCGTCCGGCTCCAAACTAATTCTCAAGCATACCTCATTTGACGATTGAGCCATGAGACAAGTTTCTTTGTTGGTTTTGTCCTCGGCTTCATTTTCGCTATCACTCCAAGAACCCCCAACAAATGCTTTTTATTCATTGTTCCGTGGAGGTTTTGGACATTGTCCCACTGAATGATTTTGATCACCACTAATCTAAAGCCCAAAAAAAAAAAAAATTTTTATTTCCTATCACTCTTGCATTTCTTGTCATCCCTTTAATGGAATGACTTCTTCTCCTCTCGTGGTTGTCTAACAAATCTACCCTTCCTTCTAAAGAACTTTTTAAAGTTCATTACGACAATAGCATATTCTTTGTCATCGCTTCTGGATGTCAAAGTTTCATCATCACTAGACTCTTTCTTAGCTTTTAAGGCAATGGACTTGACCCTTTTCCTTTTTGCCTTTGTAAATAAATCCTTTTCCATGATTATTTCATGTACTTTGAGATTACCGATAAGCTCGTCTAGAGTTAGTGATGACAAATCTTTCGATTCTTCAATCGCCATGACTTTTGCTCTTTTTGGATGTAGACCCCTAAGAAACTTTCTAACATATTTCTTGCTAGAAAATCCTTCATCAGTCATAAGACAGTAATAATATGTTACAATCTAGCAAAACCGCTATCAATCATTGCTTCTTCAAGGATAGTAAATTTGTACATATTGTTTATGAACAAGAAGATCAAATTATATTATCGCTTAACTTGAGCTATAACTTGTTGTGTTATTAACAATAATTGCCGAAATTTCTTTAGCCGATTTTACACATAAAATACTCCTCATTTCCTTTTTTAAGGTAAGAGCATTTATAAAGAAAACCATTTTAACCTCATTATATATTTAGCAATTATTCTTTAAGATCATCGGTTTGTTCCTTCAAAATAGAACTACTCCCAAAACTTTAGTAACTTCACTTTGCAACCCGGTGAAAAAACAACCATTCATAATAATATGCCAAAGATCTAAATCTTTTGATTTCACATAAGTTTCAAATCTATTTTTACAATATATAAAACTCCAGATACCAATTGTAAAAACCAAAAGAGGGGTTAAATAGTTTTTACCGTTTTAAAAATTAAAACTTAGATTGTCCTACACATGTGAATCAAGTGGATATAACAATAATGATATGATAGCGATGCAATAAATATATAAGTAAATGTGGAATGTAAATAAGTAAAGATAAGAAAGATCAAACCAAAGACACGATGATTTATAGTGGTTTGGATATGAAGCTCCTCTTACGCCCTACTCCACACTCCGATATCCAACTCGAGAGTTTTCTCACTATGTCAACAAGCTCCCTTAGAGGAGAAAACTGTACACTCGCTTACACTTTTTTCCGGACTAGAGCCTAATACCAAGTTTTTTACGTCCGAGATTAGAACAATCAAACACACTACGTATTTTAAGGCCAAAAATACTAACCTATCATACACATATGATAACACAAGACAAATAGATGAAGGTGGATAAATATCACAAGTGTGATGACTCTACTAAACTAAACTAATCAACACTTGAAGCTTTATATCTTCTTTGTGTTCTTCACTAAAGAGTGGAATGAATGGATCACTTGTAATGGATTATATAACAAGTATAATGATCAAAGAATGTATGAGAGAAAATAAATATGCAAGAGAAAAGTTAGAAAATGATGAAGCAAATGAAAACATTTGGTTTCTATTTAAAGACAAATTTGAAATTAACTGCCCTGGTGTGCCTGGATCCGTCTTTCATTTTGGTGGATCCGTGGGTAGCAGCTAGCTGTTATTTTATTTTTAGTGGTTAACTACAAATCTTTACAAAATATTCGAATTGTACTTAATAATCAGATTTAATAGATTCTTCTAGAAGAATATCTTTCTTAACATGAAAATAGAAAGATTTTCTAGATTTGAAAAGATTATTTTATTTATGGTTAATCCTATTTTGTCTTATTGATTAATATAACCTAGTTTATAACAAATCATGTGTTTACTTGAAATCATTTGATTAGTAATAGTTTATGCAAATGATTAAATTTGTATGCAAGGCAAAATATTTTTCTTTGATCATTAACTACGCTTTATAATGTCATATTCATACCTAAGTGATTTAGCGTCGGCAAGTAAACCTACGACTAAATAACTTGTTTACGTAAAAATTTACGTACTATGACATTATATTTGTTATTATCAAAACTTGAAGATCATTAAATATAAATATCGTTTTTACGCGAATATTTGTATTAGCATTAACCTAAGAGTTGGTGCTGGGTGGTGGTGTGACCTGACTACTAGGTATATGGGTATGCGAAAAAGAATAGTTAGTTGGATACGCGTTTACCTAAGAACTAGCCAACCTTCTTTCTTCTTCCATTTGTTGCAAGAAAGACGTTATGTTTGTCGTGACCTGGATGTACTGCGACCATCTCCCTGTTGTACCCTTGCATAAAATCTGTTGTTTGAGTTTGGTGTTGTGAAGTCCACCTGAGAATTTACCCTAGAACCCTTGAGCTACCCCATCCTCGGCTGTCTTGAGATGACCTGCTTGGAGGCGGCCTGGGAACTTGTTGTTCGTCATGAGACCATGTAGGTCCTTCTTGGAATAGTATTGTATGTAGACTGACGTGGTTGTTTGCGGTATGCACCTCCCCTAATGCTCTTCTTGTGAGGTTTCTTTTTGACTGATGACCTTAGTTTTCCAGAATTTGTTTTTTTCCCACAAGGTATGTGAGGTCTTCCACTTAAAGAGGTCTTGAGTAGTCGTTTGTTATTTCCAAAAAATGAGGAGGGGTTTCACCAGTCATTTTTGATTAAGAAACTGAGTGAAAGAAGAGAAAGAAGAAACTTTTCAAGGTTTATGTGTGAGAAAAAAGTATGAAAATAGGCTTAAAATTTGTGGCTGTTTTGTATCATGTCTTTAACGGATGGCATCATGTTTACGTATAGTATGTAAAACGTGTTTAAAGAAGGATTTGGGATGATTGTATTGTTTGATTTTCCGTGTTGAACGGTAAGGCCCCGATGGTATAATTGAGATCATGAAGTTCGGGTAACACTTTTTTTAGAACGGAAATTTTAATTATCTCACAATATTTAAACAACAAACATCTCATATGTCCTAAGCAGGACTTGAACCCACAACTATCTTTGTAGTGTGTGGGAGTTACTATATGTAATTGGCGTGTCCAAGTGTATAAACTTACTTGATGAAGTTGTGGTATGCCTTCTATTTATAGCAAGGCATTAGGGTTTAGAGATAAACCCTTTGAGGAGCAATCCACGGTTGTGGGGAGGCCACACGTTGATCATCCGAGCGGCAGACAAGAAGGACATGTTTCATTGTCTTCCTGGCCTATACGAGGAAGTGCTTGCTTCATGTTATGTTGGTTGTGTGTCTCCCACTTCCTCATGTCAGATTGTATATCTTAGCCGTTAGCGAAAGTTGGAGACAGTTGTCCCATGCGCATGTACTAATGCGGTCTGGAAGTTGCTTTACCAGGCTAAGTGTAGCAAGGTTTTACTATGTTTCAATCATGTGTTGACTTGCAAACACCTTTTTTTTTTTATTTATGGGTGAGGGCTTGATTCGAGCGTGTTATTAGTAGGCTTGGGCCATTAATATTGATTAGTGTTGCAAAAGTCGTCCTAGGCGGGGATCAACCGCATGGATTTTCACTAATTGGCCTTATTGATTGGTTTGGTCAAAAATCGGTCAATATACTAATTAATCGGATAAAAATCGGCCAAATCGGGCATAAATTGGCAAAATCAGATAAAAACCAGTCAACTTGGTTACGGATAGAAATCAACCAAATTAGGCATAAATCGGTCAAATCCGAAAAAATCAGGCATATAGTTTTAAAATTTTATAATTTTATATCTATAAAATCCAATCCAATTCATCCCCGCCTAACCGATTAATCGCTAGGCGGTACCCGGCCGTCTGGCTAGCGCCTAACGATTTTTGCAACCTTGATATTGATACGATATCATTAACTGACTATGACTAATGACAACGGTCACCAATCTCCTCACTTTCACATTAGTGCAACATCATCATTTAGAACATCACAATTATCATCATCTTTCAACTCTAATGGTTATCACCATTAAAAATATCCACTTTATACATATATCCTTCACAAAATATCCTACATACATTCACAAACTTAAAGAGAGTGAATTGTAAGAGTGGTCACCGATCACTCTTCTTATTGCCTTGTGTCATGCATAAGGTTTGAAGGTTTTAATGGTTGGTGGCGCGTGAGATGAGGGTGAGAGTGATGACTCACCCTCCATTTCATCTGGTTTAATATGTGATACATGAGTCTACTATTACACAATTTTAAATCAAATAACTTTCTTTTTTTATAAAACATAGCCTAACCACTCGGGATTTTAATTGTGGTAAGATGAAACGAGTGACGTATGGCAGTAGACGGCAATAATGGTTTTCAAAAAAGTGTGCATAAACTTGTGGTATTTCAAGTTGGATTTTTCTAACTTGTGGTATTTTAAGTTAGATGTTTCTAACTTATGCCTTAGGAGTATAAGTTAAACAGAGTCATAGTGTCTGCATGTCATCGTCTAAATGATCAGTTAGTGGTTGTGAGGTCTAATAAGAAAACCACTCAATGACAGCTGATCATTCAAAAAGTAACACACGAACTGTGAAGCTCTCTTTAACTTGTGCCCTAAGATACAAGTTAGAAAAACCTTGAAGTTATATGAGATTACAGTATTATTCTTTTAAACGACTCTAATTTCTTAAACAAACTATTAACGAACAAAAGTATCAAGTAAAAAACTCTTTTGATAAACATATTCCAACAAAAGAAAGTACAAAAACAAACAATATGTCCATAACATGCCTTTATTCACTCCACATACACGTGTAATCAGTTACATCTTGGTAACCCAACCTCAACCACCTCACCCCCACCCACATACATATACACAAAACCCTTTATTTCTTTATAAATTTATTTCTTGAACACACCGTCGACATAAAAAAACAACTCATTTCACAACTCACCACCCTTCGCCGGAGATCACTACCATCACATCTTCGGCCAGGGCAGATACACTTGCGTGCATAAAAAAAGTTTCTTCTAAACTTTTTTTTTTCTGTAAATTTAAACGAGCAACAAGCTGTGCGCTGCTAGTCTTTTTTGCACTAAATGCATGCAATTTAACAAATTTCTGAATCCGCCACTGACCGATAACCGCAACCTCTAGATTAGCACCATGACCAACACCAATAACAGCGCCAACAACTCAGATTTAGATTCTAATATATACCTTCATGGTGACTTAGATCTAACAATACTAGAAGCCAAATCATTACCAAACATGGACTTACTATCCAACCGTATGCACCAATGCTTCTCCATTTTCAACTCCACATGCACAAACAAAAAACTCAAAAAGAGGACCAAGTCAAGACGTCACCGTGACGTCATCACCAGTGATCCTTACGTAACTGTTAGTATATCTGGAGCTACTGTTGCTCGCACGCGCGTGATCTTAAACGCGCAGAATCCTGTATGGAATGAACATTTTGTTGTACCGTTAGCTCATCCTGTGTCTGAGCTGGAGTTTCATGTCAAAGATGATGATGTTTTTGGCGCGGATTTAATAGGTTTTGTTAATGTGTCTGCTGCCAGGGTTATGTCTGGTGAGGTTATTGATGAATGGTTTGAGGTTTTAGGTTCTAATGGTAAACCTGTTAAGACTGATTGTATGATTAGGTTAAGATTAAAGTTTACTTCCTGTGATCCGAATAACGACCGAATAAACGATGGAAATGAACTAAATGATGATAATGTGTTTGATGTGAAAGATAGTTATTTTCCGGTGAGGCATGGGGGGAATGTGACATTGTATCAGGATGCGCACGTGCGCGATAAAGAGTTGCCCGAGATTGAGTTAGATGGGGAGGGGAGGGTGTTTAAGCAGAGAGGTTGTTGGGAGGATATATGTCATGCTATATTGGAAGCGCATCATTTGGTTTATATTGTTGGATGGTCGATTTATGATAAGGTGAAATTGGTTAGGGAGAGTAGTAAGAAGTTGCCGTGTGGTTCGGATTTGAGTTTGGGTGAGTTGTTGAAGTATAAGTCGCAAGAAGGGGTTAGGGTTTTGTTGCTCGTTTGGGATGATAAGACTTCGCACAATAAGTTCTTTATTAAAACGGTATGGATTCGTTGTTGTTTGATTTGTAATTATGTGCGTTCTCTTCATGTTTATTGTTTCGTATAGAATGAATTGTTAGTAAAATGATAATGATACTGTGGGCCTTACGAAAAGGTTTGTGTTTGGGGGAATTTATTCATATGCATTATACAATTGGATTGCTAGTGATTGGTTTGGAATATGCCAAGATTGAATAGATCCTTGAAATTATTTTGTGAGTATATACTTCACTGTAGTTGATTTCCCTTTTAGGAATTAACATATGAAGGTTTTAGTGGGGCACTTTAGGATGGGATAAAAAGCAAATGGATCAGGAAATGATTAGCTTTTATGGTATAGCAAGGGAGAAATGGTACTCTTTAATAAATAAAAGTGGAGAAATGTTGCCTTCATTCTTTCTGTTACATACATGCTTCAGTGTGGTATATTGTTCCAAAAAAGAGACGCTTTTGAAAAGCAAAAAAAAAAAGAGAGGGCTATGCTTTATGTTCACTGCAATAGTTCTGCAGTTACATAGATGGTTAGCGCCTATGTCTTTGTGAGTGTGCGTTTAGGTTATCCCCAGTGATTATATCTAAGTATTTCCATATGATTATGTGTGCAGGAGGGAGTTATGCAAACTCATGATGAAGCAACACGGAAGTTTTTCAAACATTCCTCTGTTCACTGTGTGCTATCACCGCGTTATGCTAGCGATAAGCTTAGCATTTTCATGCAACATGTACGTTTCATACTTCATACTCTGTCCTAGTTAGTACCTATTCAGAATATTTTGTATTAGAACTTCCAAAATCTATGCACCAATTTGACATTAAATCATCTGTGTGCAGAAAATTCTTGAAAATAGTTTTGGTTACCTTAAGGCTATGGATATAAAATCTGATATCTTATATTATGGCATTTCTTTTACATGAGACAGGTAGTTGGGACCCTTTACACCCATCATCAGAAATGTGTTATAGTGGATACTCAAGCTCCTGGAAATAACAGAAGGATATCTGCTTTTATTGGTGGTTTGGACCTCTGTGATGGACGCTATGACACACCAGAGCATCGCTTATTTCGTGATCTTGACACAGTGTTTGAGAATGATTTCCATAATCCAACATTTACTGTAAGTCTATGAACTACGTTTTACCCGTTCATTTATTAAGTGAAAACATTTACAATGTTATTGATCATTTTGGCAATGAAATTGATCTACAGTAACTTTTCCACAATAGGCAGGTACAAAAGGTCCAAGACAACCATGGCATGATTTACATTGCAGAATTGATGGTCCTGCTGCATATGATGTGCTTAAAAACTTTGAACAAAGGTGGAAAAAAGCCACAGTATGGTCTGAATTTGGACGCCGTTTCAAAAAGATATCTCATTGGCATGATGATTCATTAATCAAGATAGAGCGCATTTCCTGGATACTCAGTCCTTCGCCAACTCTTCCAAATAATGACCCTGTGTTGTGGGTTTCTAAAGAAGAAGATCCTGAAAACTGGCATGTTCAGGTTTATTATTATGCAGCTCTCACCTAGCTAAGCGTTTGTTCGAGTCTGCATTAACCTTTTGATTGTGGGGTTTCTGATTTTGACAGGTTTTTCGCTCTATTGATTCTGGTTCTGTAAAAGGATTTCCGAAAGATGGCCGATTAGCTGATTCTCTGGTTTGTGTAGCTACTATGTAAAGTTCTATTACGAGTTTTAGTTGTTGAATTGAGTGTTACAGTATTCTATATCATACTTATTGCAGAATCTAGTTTGTGCAAAAAATTTGGTCATTGATAAAAGCATTCAGAAAGCATATATCCAAGCTATAAGATCCGCCAAGAACTTCATCTACATTGAGAATCAGTATTTTCTTGGGTCGTCATATGCATGGAGTTCCCATAAAGATGCAGGTTTGAGCACTTTCCACCTAGAAGTTACATATAACCTTACATGTAAATTTAGATAGTAAAATGACACATCCTCCTTATAATATGTATATGAAGAAACTGTGTGCTAATTAAAAATAGAACTATGATATATCCTACTAACTTTTTTAGATATTTACTGCTCAGCTTTACTGTCTTTACTGTCATAGAGTAAAATCGCGTATGACCAATCTATAAAATAATGATTATACAGACTTATACAAATTCCCTCCATATAAGTTTGCTGATTTGTTTTATAAAATAGTTAACACTGGTAAGATATTCACTGTTTTTCAGTTGCAGACCTAAACAAAACGGTGATATGTTAACATATGTATATTCTCACAATTATATCAGTCACGATGTTTTTTCTATTGTTGTACTCCGTAATATTGTTGTCAATATGAGAAAAGAGGAGAGGAAGACAAATTCAACATAGAGAAGTGAATTGATATTACTCTGGTACAGGGTATATAATTGATATGGCTGTGAAAATTCGGAGTATGTGTTTTTAAAACTTTCTTATTCAGGTTTGCAACCGTAAAAACAATAGAATTTTAAAATGTATATAAACTTGTATGAAATAAAGAAGTGGAAACTGTGCTGTAAAAATACAGGTTATACCACCATGTCTTATATTTTCAAGAATTTAAATTTTTTAGGAGTTAGTAGCCTTCATGCTTATCAGAATATTGCTTTGTAAAATATTGCAATTTGGTAAAGACAAGTATCCGCACTATGAGAGGGTGGCATTTGTCTGCAATAGTGTTCTGTCATCTGAACATGATTTGGCTGTGCATTTCATGGAGTTACTGTGCACAATGACCAAAATATCGAGTTCCTATTTCATTATTTGACTTTTGCTTTCTTTCTATTATTATTTCCTAAATCTTAACATTACTGTGAACAGGTGCCGATCACTTAATCCCAGTGGAACTAGCGTTGAAGATTGCTAGTAAGATACGAGCAAATGAGAGGTTTTCAGTTTATATTGTCATTCCAATGTGGCCTGAGGGTGTCCCTAGCTCTGCATCTGTTCAAGGAATTCTCTTTTGGCAGGTAGGTGGATTTTAACTGCAGTATTTCAGTACCCTTCATAGAAACTGATAATTGGAAGATTTTATTGAGAGCATAGAAAGTTGTGTAAAACGAAAAGGGCTGACTGCATAAAAATAATCGAATTTGATTCAGTTTCTACTTTGGTAACCAACTTGTACTGTTAATAAGGGGGTAAAAGGTGGGCCAGGGGGTATGCATAACAACACCCGGAACAAAATTGGCCACCTTTGCGCAATTAGCCTAAACCAGTATGCAAATAGTTCAAGTGAAGAGAATTAAATACCTGTCCAAGTTATATTCTCCTCAATATAGTAGGCCAACAATAAAAAAAGACTAATAGAGTTTGCACATCGAGCTTTCTTAATGTGAACTTTCTGTAGAATGTTTTTTTAATAGGATGGATATGTGTATAAATTTAGTTTCATCCATTTAGTCATTTTAACATTGACAGGGACAAACGATGCAAATGATGTATGAAGTAATTGCTCGAGAGCTGAAGAATTCAAATCTTGAGAATGCACATCCACAAGACTACTTAAACTTCTATTGCCTTGGTAACCGTGAACAATGTGATGAACATGTGTCCAATTCAGGCAGTCATAGCTCTTCAAACGGTGGTTCGGTAATGATACCAGCATGCTTTATATACTTTTATCCGTAGTCTTTGAGTCAGCTGATACTGAAACAAGCCCGTTTGTTTATATTCTCCAGGTTTCAGCTTCTCAAAAGCATGGAAGGTTTATGATTTATGTACATGCTAAAGGGATGATAGTAGATGATGAATATGTGATATTGGGGTCCGCCAACATTAATCAACGGTCTATGGCTGGTTCAAGAGATACTGAGATAGCTATGGGTGCTTATCAGCCTCATCACACATGGGCTAAGAAGAAAAACCACCCTCGTGGTCAAGTTAGTCCATTTTCATTGCTCGATATTCTTTTTTGTTGACATAACTATTGGTTTTTATTTGTCCCGTTTTAGTTATTAATCAATTTTTTTTTGGTACATCTGACTCATATAATGGCTTTGTGTCCCATCTGGGTCATTTTGTAACCCGTAATGTTAGTGTTTTAAAAAATGAACATTAAATATATATCAAATGTATTTATGAAAACCGGTTATTGAGGGTTTTGTTTTTGTTACAAAATGGCCTAAACGGTACACAAAACCATCTTTAAATGGCTAAAACAGGAAAATGAAAGTAGAGTTGTATCTATGTAGTTTGTTAAAAAGCTAACTAAAATGAATTTGATTTTCAGGTATACGGATACAGAATGTCACTATGGAGAGAACATACAGGAAAGCTCGAAGACTACTTCAAGCAGCCAGAAAGCTTAGAATGTGTGCAGAACATAAACAAGCTTGCAGAAGATAACTGGGAAAATTTCACCACTGATAATCACACTCCCTTGCAAGGTCATCTTCTTAAATACCCGATCAAAGTCGAGTCTGATGGAACAGTAAGCCCTTTGCCTGGACACGAACAGTTTCCCGATCTAGGTGGTAAGGTCCTTGGTTCCACAACCACTCTCCCGAATGCATTAACAACATAGCTTTCTATACATTTTGCGAAAATTTTGGCTTTACGTATATATATATACCCTAAAGATCGCTTTTTTGTTCGTTTACTGAAAGTGTATAAGTTGAGGTAAATTTTGTAGATTCAATGTTGTACCAAGTTTTTTCATACACATTTATTTAAGATATATTAAAATGGATGGATATAAAACTGCATATAGTTCTGTAATCCTGTTCTCAGATATAATTTTATTTAAGTTCATCTGCGTTTACTTATTCCGCATGGGCAAGGTGCAAGAAAATGCAATATACAGTTCACATTCTACTAATCTAGGCAGCCTATTATGATTCTTCCTTTGATGCAAAGTTTTTTTTACCAATGCTACAAATTACATGTCAAAAGTGATGAATGGTACATTGCATTATTCTTACGGCATGTGATAATTTGTTACTCAATAGAAGACATAATATACTTGGTAGTCCTAAAATTCAAGCAAATGGCATATAAACATGGTTACATAGCAATGTCTCATATACTTGTCTAGCATAACATACATAGATTTATTCGGAGAGAATAATTCACCTTGTAAATTTAGTCTCCCAAAAGTCGGACAAAACATGGATAACCATAAAATAGAGAACTAAGTGACTGTGATTTTGCCAACCATACCAGCTCCTTGATGTGGAGAACAGTAAAAACTGTAAGTACCCTTCTCAGTCAAGGTAACTGTATAAGTCTCACCTGGTCCATTCAATAAATTCTCATCGCTCATCGATATCTTTGATGCATCAACACCAGCTGGAACATCATCCTCATCAAAGACCACATTATGTGGAAAGGCTTTAAAGTTCTTGAAAACGATCTTTTCACCTGCTGGAACTGTGAGGGTACTGGGAACAAAGTTCAAGCCACCATCTTCGTCACCAAGCAAGACTTCAACAGCTAGCGCGTTGCTAGCCAGCAACGCGCTTGCTGCAAAGGCGACAGATGCAATGGTGGCATCTTTAAGTGAAGCTTTCACTGAAATCTTTGAGGTGGTGTTAAGTGACTTGACGAGTGTAGTGTTGACCCTTGAAGCGGTGGCACCTGTTGTTTTAAGACCGGTGAATGAAGGGATCACGACTGCAGAAGAGGTTACACTTGCCATTTTTTGTTGGTTTGAGTTTTAGACACGATAAGAGTGACAAGTAGATTGATTATAATGGCTAGATAGAATGGTCTTTGTGTGGTTTTAAGTGAAGTGTGTATAGATAACGTAATATGAGTAGACAGTATGAGTTCTCTTATGTGGATTGATATCAGTGGTTGACAAGTATTTTGTTATCCATTGACGTGGCAGAAGTCATAGCATATAGGAAAACAATACAATGCAAAGTAAAACAGTTTGGTTTTTGATCAAAAGTGTATAAAAACTTATAATTGTCATTTAGTGATGGCATAATTAAGGTTCTATATGGTGTACAGTGTCTCTTTACATAATTTGATTGATTAAACTAATAGGTGCTTTGAAAATGTTGGATCTTTGATTTGATTATATACATTCTCCATACCAACAACAACCTAAGGTGTTATGAGCTCCTAGTATTAGAACTTGCATAACATGTATCATGAAGTACTCTCGCATTGAGTATGTTCACATAAATAACATGTGCTATGCTCACCGTTATGTCTCGTATCTAACACTATCACACGATATGTAGAAAACTTGCACTTAATTTCATGATCAACACATATGCGTGTCCATTGTGTAATTCACAATATATTTGGTCATTTCATTCAACCATCGTTAAAGAAAGAAGAAGAAACTCCAACATTTTCATAAGATAAACATAAATATAGTCATGAAATAACTCGATAAAGATGACATAGACGAGATATACCTTGCCTGAATAGATATGATGTTGCATATGTATCAAGTTCCTTGCAAAAAATATTACTTAAAGTTTCTGCCCTTTTCTTTAACATATAGCCTTTGTTGGCCGAAACACATTATAACACGTACACATGCATGTTGTACTACACAAGTGTTGTACTTGCACACACTTTAACCTTGTAATACACATGTAGTACATATCACTTGACCACCAATCTTTACCTCTATTGAAAGCCACATTCTTAAAACTTACACGGCTGTATATTGTCCCGATTATGCTTTCCCTCTTCATGAAAACAAAGCATATCATAGTAAATAACAATACCAATGAAAAAAAGTTACTATTAAATAACAATAGCTGCCTGGGCTTGAGTTTAAGGAACGAAAAATTACCACTAGAAGTTACAATCAGAAATATATCCAGGTCAATGTATGCTTTAACCTCAAACTTTTGTTTGTGTAGCTCGAATTACTTTCGCTTATTTAACGCCCAAGCCTATACGTAGTCTCGGTTGTTAAAGCTTTCAATGGTTCGTGTGTCTACTAGGCAGGGACGGAACCAGGGGTTCCCGCGGGTTCTCTAGAACCCCATAGATTTTTTCTGATGTAGTGTTAATTTAAAAAAACATCGATTTTTCCTAAATGCATCTTAAATGCACTCGGTCCGTCAAAATGTATTTATGATATTACGGTTCAAATATTTTTGTACACCCAACCATGTTTAGTCTTGATTCCGTCACTGCTACTAAACACCATCACATGTTAAATTCACGTATAAAGAAAAGCTATCTAAACTAATTACACGTGCTTTGAATATGTGACATTTGTTTCAACTTTACATGTTATAATAACAACTAGAACTCTAACTATTTTACTAAAGATTTTTTCACATAGATGACGAGTTTTTATCTCAGATCTACAAAGCTTACCGGGATATATAACTACTTTACTAAACATTTTTTAAACGTGGATGACGAGTCTTTATCTCAGATGTACAAAGTGTTGAGGCAAAATCCTGCGGACCTCATAATCGAATAGTGAGGTTCCTTCGGATTAGGAGCTACGTTCCTTGAGCTGCTTGAGTTGATGCACAAAGAACAAAAACGCGTTAGCCTCGTCACAGATTTGACCCTGACATTCAGCTCCGGTGTGAGAACAAGTATAGGGTCGGAGAGGAACGTGCAATAAATAAGAGTAAATGCGTATGTGTGTGTTTAGTTGGAAATGTATTAAATGCTATAAGGTATTTATAGTACCCCAAAAAGAGTGTACCTGACACTTGTGACTAGTCTAGGGACTAGGCACAAGTTCTTATGCTAAATCCTATCCGGTAATATCTGGGTTTAGGCGGTGCCGTCGGTGTGTAGTGTATTAACCATTGGTCCAAGCATGGATCCTTGGGTAAAGACCAACCTTCTGTGTAAAAGGATGTTCTCCTCATGGTTTCGCTACTTAGGGATGGACTCTCCGGATTGAACCGATGGATTGTGTATGGTCCGACACATGTCGTCCGGATACATACACGAATATGCCCCCCCCCCCCCCCCCCCCCCCAAGTGTTGTGTCACACCCGCCAAGGCGAAAACGCGAGACGTAACGAGAGAAGGATCGTCATAACACATTGATATCACCATAGAGATTCACTAAATGAAAACTAAACCAAAATGTCATGACGACACCCGACACAAGAGGGGACTTGTATCAAGGTTAATCGTAACCATAACAATACATAGTCACAGATGCAATATAACCACACCCTTTTTCCAAAACATTTAAAAAAGTTTAAAACACAACACTAAAAGCATTTCAAAACAAGTATAAGTATCATTTTCACAAAAAAAAAACAATTAAAAAGGGGCTACGAAAACCCACCTTGACGATCACAATTAAATGCACAATCCGAGCTAGAAATCTACATAACAAACAATAACCAAGTTACACATGATAACGGCTTTACGGCCTTATCTATGTAACCTTCAATTGATGGACTCCTAATGGTTGTATACACGCTCATAGTCCATCCCGATACGTTCCCACGCTATAATTACACTTTGTGTATACATTACTCTAATATTCTAAATTCCAGATTATTGCAGAAATTTGAGATTACTTTACGAATTTTTATAAAATACTAAATTACCTCCTCTAACTTTCAAATTGCTACCACATAAACTTTAATAAGTTATGTAGTTACTGTAATTTTTCCATTAATTTTAAATAAGCGTTACCATTTTTAATAAAATCAACAACACAAACTGTTTAGAAAATGACCAGATCGCACACCAGAATGTTGGAATTTAAAAAAAAAATACTTAGACAATTTGAAAAACTTCGAAATTTTTGTTGGGTTTACTAGACACCTAAAACCCCTACCAGAAAAATTGGATCAAAATATTAGAAGATTTGATGGCGTTTTTGACGTCATCATCGCAACCCAAATCTATACAGAAAAGTCAGATTCGACAACGAATCATGTAAAAATATTTTGACTAACTTCCACTTGTCTTTATAATTCGAGCCCTAGTTTTTCAGAAAGTAGACTCCTTGTAGATAATTTTAGACTCTAGACTCACTATCAAACTCATTTTTATCATCAAGTTATGCCTCAGTCAATTCGACCAAAAATTATGCTCAACCCTAAATTCGATTTTAACGCAATCTAAACCTAACCAAACGCATGATCAACACCCTAATACATCCCTAATCAAAAGTTTATGTTCTTATTTATTTAATTACATAGATTTTATAAACCCTAATTTTTGATCAATTAAAGTTACATAAATTTAAATTTAATGAAAAGAACGAAAACAAAGATTATACATAAACCTTCTTACTTGTTCACTCAAAATCTTGCACCTTGAAACCCTTAATTTTTTTATATGTTTTCTCTTGCCCTTGAAAGTGTCGACCGATCCAAAAAGAGAGGGGGATAAAAAGTGTTTTAGGGTTTAGTGATATTTATACTTAGTTTTAGATAAATACTAAAAAAAATACTTTTTTTTCTTTTTTTTCTTGGGTTAGGTGAACCTTATGCACACACTTTTTTTATTATTTTTTTAAAAATCTTTATATTATGTATTTATTTAAAACATGTATTTTATTTAAAGTCTAATTACACCTTTTATTAAATTATTTATACTTTTAAAAGAATAAAATACCTATTAATCTCAAAATTTAATTTCTTCATTTCACTAATTATTTTTCCTAAATATTATTATTAATAACTTGTTAAATCTACCAATGGACCTCGATTATTAATTAAAATTGAATCGAAATTAACGACGCATGCAACATTAATTACATAAACGCTAAAACATCACAACTACTATAAAACCTTCATTTTCATAATCACCCTTATAAGTGAAATGAAATGACTCAATCGCTCACTTCTAGCATCTCATACATATATTATATCATGTAAATCACTTAAGCACATAATTTAAATCACCTATCAAATAATCAGGTCAACATTAGCGGTTAACTAACCTGCTTTAGTAACGGTTGTCACATGTTGCATTATTGGTTGAAAACCGACGATGCAATAATAAAGTTATTCCTTGAAATTTGTTTTCGAATGTCCCTTACTTCTTATATTTGTGTATTCATTAATTTAAATATGGGATCCTGAGCCGTGCTGGCTCCTTGACTGGGCTGATCTATGGGACCCCTAACGCTGTAGATTTTTATAGTAGAATGGCGTTTGATCTCGCTTGGTACTGATGATATTTTGTCACGTGTGTGGCATCTATCAAAGTGGACGGCTTAGGTTTGCCCACGCATCATGTGCTTAGTAAGATGTGACGTTTTCCTTTCTCAAGGTTAAACCTGTGCATATATATATATATATATATATATATATAATATATAGTATAGTGATATATCTATATAAGTTTTATATTATATATTTTATATATTACTATATATATATATATATATTTTATTTTTTATTCTATATTGTGTGTATGTGTGTGTGTGTGTGTTGTGTGTGTATTTATAGATACTATATATATGGTTGTAATTTATTTTTTTGTTTTTAGATATGTATTTATACATTCATACATACACCTTATTTTTTGATTGTTCGCCCCATATTTTCTCACAGTTCTTCTACGTTTGTGAACAAGGGATCTCCTCTCCGTCTGCTTTATTCCTTCTCATGTGCGTTTCATTTTAATAACTTCTTCTTGTTTGACCCTTCGCCTTCGGTATCCCTTAAGTATGTTTGTAAGTGTGCTCGAAGAGATGATACCTGATACCTCGAAATTTGGTTTCGTCCCCAAGTTTGATATATACATTCATGTTTCTACCCTGACATCAAAAGAGTTAAAAGAAACAATTGAAACATACGATATTCTGATGGATTTGAACCCCCATCTACCAAGTCCACAACTAACCATGGATAAACTTTCGGTAAATACGATTGGCATATATATAGAACAACTCGACCAGGGTGGGAGGAGTATTCCCTTTTCAACTTTCTTGTTATCCGTAATTAAGCATTTAAGAGTACACATATACTAGTTAGTCCCTATAAGAATTAATAGAGTCACCATGTTTGAACTGCGGTGTCGGAGCTTACACATCAGTTGTACCGTATCTTTGTTTTGTGTGTTCTACAAGCTATAAAAACAGGGGCACTGGTTCTCCTTTAAGAACAAGACAGGGAAGTGTGCCACAAAGTGCTTCAAGGAAATTAATTCAAGTCTCAAAGGTTGGAAGAAGAAGTTATTTCTTATTAATAGGAGGGTCATACCGGATGCGATGGCCTAGAGGCTGATGAGGTGTCATTTTATACACTTTTTCGGAGTCATTTAACCCTCAAGATCATGCTAATATGCCCAAATTATGTACTTAATCGTTCCTTTTTATGTTTTTAGCACTTGGATGGATTTTGGAGGAAATATACGCGACTTGAGCTCATTTGGAGAAGAAACGGACAAGACTACAACTCTACACCAAATCTCTTGAAGAATCACGTACAGTGCGTGGAGACGGCATTGCAATTGCTTGCGACGGCGTCATATCATACAAGAGACGGCGTCAGAAATTTCCAAACGGCGTCAGAATATAACCCCCTTAAAAGAAACCTTAGAAGATTTGGCGAAGCGATGGTGTCAGAAAACCTGTGACGCCGTCGCGGTTTATTTTCTTATATATACAAACTCGTTTTAGGGTTTTATGTGTGTAACTTTTGGGAATCGAACCCTACTTTTAGAAGACGATTATAGCTGCTAATTAGGCCGTTTTTAGGGTGTTAAAACCCTCTTTTAACAACCTTAATTTTATGTTTTAATCAAGTGAGATCTCCTATCTTTTATCATTCAATATGTCTATGTGTTGTTTGATTGATTCTTGTTCTTCACTTCTTTTTAACATGCTAGGCTAGATCCATTAGTATTTACTTATGATTGCATGACACTTAGTTTGTAGATCCTTTTAATGTTGCTTCTTGTGATGGATGTGCACGTTAAGCTT
Organism: Tanacetum coccineum; assembly: GCA_026074375.1. NCBI lineage: Eukaryota > Viridiplantae > Streptophyta > Magnoliopsida > Asterales > Asteraceae > Tanacetum > Tanacetum coccineum. The sequence goes on along the minus strand of BQNB010014880.1, from coordinate 47,286 downwards.
TAGAAAACTAGCCATAAGATATTAAATTGGCATAGACGTCTAGGGAAACGCGAGTGTGTAGAAAGGATACCATCGGTAACAGTCTTCATACTACCTTACCCCTAATATGGTTGATCCCTCTTAAGTGTTTTAATGCGTGTAATATACCATTAGGGGCTTTTATACTACCTTACTTGTGCGTTGCATTAACAGAATATTACGTAGATGGCATTTTCATGTAATTCGTTCATAACTAAGGAAATACTTACACAGATCATCACGAGTGTGACAAAGCAACAGGATTAGAAGAAGCAAACTAGGAAGTAGTGCATGATTAATTAAATACGTTCATTTATCATATAGTTATCACCAAAGTAGTTTAGATTTATATGTAGTTTAATTAGTTAAAACCAAAACCAACCTCTCAAAACCATAATTTTACTTGCTTTCATAAAATATAAAACACAAACATAATCTTCTTTCAACCCCTAGACCTCTATTATATTCTGTTCGACCCTTCCCAACCTATTCCCCTAGAGAACGATAACAACCCCCCAAGTCTTGCCTATACTACACTACAACGGTTAGGTATACTGCCTAGGGAGTTGTAAAACTTCTCGTGAAGTCCACAGCGACCCCGCATCAGAGGCATGGGGATACTGATGTCTTTGATGACTTTCCTAATGATACCCGTGTCGACTTAATGGCCGAAAAGATTTTTCTCCTAGGTAAATCGCTAAAAAGTTTGTTGTACATGGTCGAGCTGACCACCGTGTTTCATCATTCGGATTTGTCACAAATACTACGGGATGTTGAAGGGCGGGGTGATTCTTTCAGCCTTTCTTTAACTGTCGAAGGGCGGGGTAATTCTTTATTAATTTTCGTCAAATGATCTTCGTGTTCCATATATTACATTACGTGAATGTTTTCATTCTTTCTTTTGCAGAGGTTACTATGGATGATTACTTATGCCTTCCTTCTTGGACCGGAACTGTCGTTACTAAGGGGGGTCCAATTCCTGAAGACCATCGTCCTTTAAAATGCACCATAGATCCGTTGCCACCTAACTCAATTATATTGAAGAATAGTTCTCTTCAACAAGATGTAGAGAAACCTAACCCAAAGTTTGTCAATGCCAGAGAAAAGAAAGAGCGACAGGCTTTACTTAGGATCAAAGCTAAAATGTTTGATGAAGATGGCTTGGAAGGTCCTCAAAAGAAAAAGAAATTCAGACCAGTAGTGAGATCTGAATCAGAGAAAACAATTTCTCATGACCTCCTATGACAGTCATATGAGTACAAGAAGAGGTCAGAGGGGGATTCTGGGTCTGAGCGGAAAGATATTGAAATTCTTAAGGTTGATTTGAGTGATCCGACCAAAGAAAGAACTCCCTCGATGAATGAGACGGTCCAGGAAGAGACCTCCACAGGTCATGAGAACAGTCCGCCCAACAATGAACAGCCATTCGATGGTAAGTTTGTTACGAGTAATGGTGTTTTGATGTTGGGATTGATGTTTTATTCGTCTACTTACTTGATATTATATTCCTCCTGTGTTTCTTTTGCAGCTAACTCATTCCATTCTGCTTCCAACCAACATTATGTTGATATGGAGTGATGATGCTATTGGCCATTTTGTGCCTAACTAGAGGCTTCAAAACAATATTCATATAATCTATAACTATGCTTCCCGTAAAGTCCTCTCTCATCTTGTTACTCCGGTAGAGGATGCCATCTTGGCAGGCCTTTCAAACTACAAGGTTTTGAGGAGGATTTACGAGTCTTTAAGCCGGAGCACACTGGCTCAAGCTGAGCTCCTGAAGAGATTCGAGCAACTTAATCATGATTATCTCGATTGCCAACCATCATGTAGGATGTCTAGTGTTGTCTGATAGGCTCATTGAATTCAGGAATGCTTATAAGAGGAAACTACAGCTGTGCGAATGGTTGTCAAAGAAATATCAACTCTTAAAGAATGCACATTCTAGCTGTTTTGACCAGGAGTGAGAACTGACGGATCAACTCAGGGAGATGACAACAGAGAAGGATGAGTGGAAGCAGCCCTGTACTATTCATGTTGACAAGATTAAAAACTTAGAGGGAGATTGTGACAATCCGTCATCTCAGGTCATTTTACGACTATAAACTCTCAATTATTTATTTTATACATTTACGCGTTTACTTTTAATTTCAACCGTTTAGTTAAATCACGTAAACTAAAAATCAACAATCAACGTAAACCGGCATTAAATAAATAAAAGTTTACGTCAATCAAGTGTTATATTATTTTTATGAAGATAATTTTAACTTTTCATATTTTATTTTATACGTTACGTAAAACGTTTACGTTTCGCACTTTGGAACCTTTTTGCATGCATGTAAACCATTCTACCATTATACACTCAACCAAATACCCACAATTATACCCAATACCTAAATATTATATAACTTTTATACACAAACCAACCATGGCCGGTTACAAGTATAGAAACACAAAACAATATCAATTTTTGCTTCTAGAAGATCCATGTGCTAGTATTACCAAATCTTCTTACACTCTTTCCAACTTCCTTACTCACCATACCAATCTCTTCCACAAAGCAAGACCTTCCACTCTTTTATTACACATCCTATGCCTACACCATTCTTTTCCTACATGATTTCATGGTTTTGATAAGAGTTTGTCCTCAAGATATTTTGTGTGTATAAAGATGAAGCAACTAGCTCATACTTCACATTTCACAAACTAGCAAAAATTAAAACACACTCTTCCTACTATCAAAAACCCACGGCTCATTTTATACAATAAGAAATTGGCATAGTTTCCATTTTTACAATATTACAAGTATACAAGGGTAATCTAGGGTATAATCTAAGGTGTTCCAAGTTGGTTTGCAAGTTAGGGTTTTTATTATAAGCAAGGGTTTTCAAGATCAAGTTAGGGTTTTCATAATCAAGATTTGGGGTTTTTATAAGGATTTTGGATTTAGAATCAAAATCTAGGGTTTCTTTTTGATCATCCACTTTGTAAGCATACTACATTTACTCTTTTGATTTTCATACATATTGATTATGTTTATTCATGTTTCTATACTTGCATTATGTATTTTACATATAAACATCTTGATTATAAAGTTATATCACCAACTAGTATACTTTATAAACCAAATGCAAAAAAAATCAAGAACACTATTTACTTATGATTTTTAGACATGTGGTTAGGTTTATAATTCATAAACTAGCTTGTTTGATCTTATAATTATTTCATGATATTGTGAAGAGTTGGATGGGATTAGGTTAGTGGATGATTGTGATTGTGGAAGTGGTTGTAATATATAGACCGAAATGTGGATTAGTTATGTAAAAAAATGGAGTAGAAATGATGGATAAAAAGTGCACAAAACACCCCTTAGGGACAGCAAGTTTGTAACAGTAGGTTGCAGACTTTTTTGTCGAGCCAAAACCTTAAAAATACGTTAGTCCATTAACACGATTCCGTGCATATAAAGAACGCTAAACACGGACTTAAAACGAATAAGTTATGGCCAAAACTAGATTTGAAACAATACCGGCAAAACAGTTTTTCGGCATAAATCTGGCAGTTTTATAATTTCGAGTTTCTGAGGGCAGTTCGGTCCTAATCGACTTTAGTATAAACTAAAAACTGTTTAGAATGATTTTTCGTCATAAGAACGAGAGATTTGAGGTCTAAAAAAATGTAATGGGTGAGTAAAAATTTAGCAAATGAACTATATTTCGAACAACGACATGAAATTACTTGCACGACTATTAGACTGAAATGTTTGCTGTTCGGAATAGGTAAAAAAGGGTTTTTCGGCTTTTCCGGGTCCGTTTGGACTAAAAAAAGCTTATGAAATGATTATAGTCCCACTTATATAATATTTACACAGCGTTTTAAACTTTATAAATATATTTATAAACTACACGGACTAAAAATATATATATATATATATATATATATATATATATATATATATATATATATATATCGACGTTGTAAATATAATAAAAAAAAATAGTAACTCAAGTTTAGTAAACAATAATTAACTTTTCGACTATTAGAAAACATTTCGAATGATTATACTTGAGCATTAAACGGTAAACTTGACGTAAACACTATTTCGATTTATTAAAGTTAAACAGAAACTATTAGGTGGTGATATAACTATATAAAATACATTTGTTGTATTTATTTTAAACACATTATTCTTATACGACCTATAATTAATTAGGTTGCATTCCGGATCATTTGTAACGATTACCTTGTTGATTTTTGCAATAATCAATACTTTAACTAGAAGTGAGTTCATAGCCCCGCTTTACATGATTAATAATATTTATACAAATCTCGGAGTGAGATACATGCATTGTTTTACAATTGGACACAAGTACACTTTTAAACAAATTACGAGTTTGCCTAAGTAGCGATAACCCACTATGCCCTCTATCATGAACTATTAATTACATTGTGTAAGTGCATGTGTTATAAATAGAACTATTTGGGATTGACATCCCCGTTCGGGTGAGTAGCACTCAATAGTTTCGGCGGACCGAACTAACGGACGTATACCATATGAGAATTTTTGATGTTGCGGGTTAAACATCTACACAGGCACATTATTTAGCATAAATTTCTTACATACAAGTTGTAGCATCAGTGTTATGAGCTTGAGAAAATCGTAATTATATTTTGTGATATTGTATGTGTTACATTATTGCACACTTGAAATCTTGTGGTCTAACATTTTATTCTTACATAAACATATGAATTCACCAACATTATGTTGACATTTTAAAGCATGTTTTTCTTAGGTAATTAACTGCATGCTATTTGGTTAGCATTTTGGGAAGCACCATTTCAAGTCACATTTTCGAGTCTCATATCACGAAAGATTTACTGCATTACTTTTGGATATTTGGTTATGTATTAAAATCTTTACATTTTTCATATTGGTGAACTATTAAAGCATGGTGCTTTTGTAACAAACTTTGCAATGGAATCAAATGTATCTTTCAAAATGACTCATTTAGAGGTCGTTCTCTCGTATCTTGTGCAATATATTCATGAAGTAACACTCCCGGACATATTTCCGCTGCGACCCATTTTGGGGGTGTTACAGATTGGTATCTAGAGCCAAGGTTGCATATCTTACCTAGACTATAAACGGTTTCACAAACATCGCATCACATAAAACTTTTTCATGTGCATACATATTACTTGCTTACACTATGTGCTTACATGATTATATACGTGCTTACACTATCTTAAGTATATTTCTACACTTGTCTTATATATTATACTTATATATAAACCCATGATTGGCACAGCATGTCTTCATCATCATCACACGCCACGATTACCTACACTTCTGTATCTACTGATAGTGACTTACCACCTTGGGGCTTTCATCTGATGGAGGATTATTAGCCAGAGGCACCAAAGGCCGCACTACAGTCTCCTGAGCAGGCACCACTCTCACATGTTCCTGCTCTCGAGTAGCCGGAGTACTTGGCACCGTCTGATGATAACATACCAGCATAGCATCAGCCAGTGCCTGCTGATGCGTCACCTACTACATGTTCACCTGGTTACATTGCTGACTAAGGTTCTGCACCTACTCCACCATCACCACCATCATTCCCACTATCCCTACTATCATCTCCACTACCACTAATACCATCACCACCATTGCTACTACCATGACCTACCCGTAGGGATATCATTCTCGACGTCGACATGCCACTTCAGGAGAGGGCTAGATTTACTACTCCATCTCATGGGTTTGAGATTAGAGAGAGTTCAGCAGCCACTGCTGCTAGACAGCCCGGGTCTACTTTGGCTCGAGATACTGAGTTGGATTTTATGACCGCCTTAGAGGAGGTCAAGGAGAGTGTGACTGATATTGCCTCCAGGCATAGGCATGACAGCGAGGAGTTTTATATGCGTCACCAGGATGCTCAGGATGATAGAGCCGTACTGCGGGCTTATATTTCTACACTTGCGAGAGAGAGGCGATATTATTGCCATATGGCTATAGTTGCATATAGGGAGGCCATGTATGCACGACATGCATGGACTCACTCCATGGATCATATCCGTGAGTCGCAGGCTGAGATCAGAGTGTTACAGGCTGAGACCAGAGCATTACAGCAGCAGAGGCGAGATGACCATGACATGTGGACTAGAGCCATTGGACGCATTTAGACGCTAGAGATTGCTAGAGATCTCGAGCATCTCGATGGACCAAGAGACGCCGGTAGTAGTTGTTAGGATTTTATCATGTATTTGCTATCCTGTATAGCCTGCTAAGTTTTACACCCAGCTAGTATGCTGTAGGGATCGTATATCATTATTTAGCTATCTTGTATAGCTTGCTAAGTTTTATGGGTAACTCCCAGCTAGTAGGCTGTTAGGATCTTGTATTTCTCGATTTGTAACCGAACCTATCATGTATGTTATCGATGTTGTTATATATGATGTCGACTTATTTATGTTAGTATTGATCTCATTTCTATTATATATTTTCTGTGTGTCGTGATCTCATTTTATAAATTGTACTTATTACATGTCGTGATTGAATGAAATATCATGTGTTATATTTCCTGTGTGAATTTAGAAAAATGCCTCCAAAGAAAACTTCTATGAGTGATGTTTCTATTAAGGCATTGATAGCCCAAGGCGTGGCTGATGCGTTGGCTGATTATGAAGCAAATAAAGGCAGTGGGAATGGACATGATAGCCACAATTCAAGAAGTGGCAGTGGAAGAACGCCGCACACTGCTCATGTGTGCACATACAAGGACTTCTTGAATTGTCAGCCCCTTAACTTTAAGGGCACTGAAGGAGTTGTAGGATTGACTCAGTGGTTTGAAAAGATGGAATTTGTATTCCATATTAGCAATTGCACCGTTGAGTGCCAAATTAAGTATGCCACTTGCACTCTGCTTGGTAGTGCACTAACATGGTGGAATTCCCATGTTAATATTGTTGGTCATGATACTGTCTATGGGATGCCATGGAGGACACTGATGAAAATGATGACTGACAAGTATTATCTAGAGTGAGATCAAGAAGCTAGAGATTGAGTTGTGAAATATGAAAGTGAAGGGTACAGATGTTGTGAGCTACACACAACATTTTTAGGAGCTAGCTTTGATGTGTGTGAGAATGCTTCCTAAAGAGTCTGATGATTTGATGGACCAAAAGATTCGTACTTTTGCTGAAAGACAGGCTGAGAATAAGAGAAAGCTTGAAAATAACCCAAGAGATAACAAAGCTCAACAACAGCCTTTCAAGAAGCAAAATGTGGTCGGGGCTTACACAGCTAGGCCTGTTGAAAAGAAGGAATATGGTGGAACTTTACCATTGTGCACCAAGTGCAACTATTATCACACTGGACCGTGTGTTGCAAAGTGCACCTGCAAAAGAGTTGGTCATATGGCTCGTGATTGTAGAAGTCCTACTGTTACTAACAACCAAAGAGCCTCCGCGGCAGTACAAAAGGTTGTTACATGTTTTGAATGTGGAATCCAAGGGAATTACAAGAAAGATTGCCCAAAATTAAAGAACAAGAACTATGGGAATCAGTCTGGGAACGGTGAAGCTCGTGGGAGGGCCTATGCTTTGGGAGGAGATAAGGCAAACCCGGATTCGAACGTCGTTACAGGTACATTCCTCCTCAATAACTGTTATGCTTCCATCTTATTTGATACTAGTTTTGATAGAAGTTTTGTGTCAACTGAATTTATTTTATTAATTGATATCATCCCAACCACATTAAACAATTATTATGACGTGGAACTAGCTGATGGAAAAATAATAAGAGTTAATACCATAATACGGGGTTGTACTTTAAACTTTCTCAGTCATCCATTCAACATCGACCTCATGCCCGTAGAACTTGGTAGTTTTGACATCATAATCGGTATGGATTGGCTATCAAAGTATCATGATGTGATCGTCTGTGACGAAAAGATTGTTCGTGTTCCCTTCGGCAACGAGACCTTAATTATTCATGGTAACAGAAGCAACCATGTAAGCGAGTCACGATTAAATATTATTTCATGCACCAAGACTCATAAGTATTTGCTAAAAGGATGTCATGTCTTTTTGGAACGCATCACTGAGAAGAAGGCCAAAGATAAGTCGAAGGAGAAGCGACTTGAGGATGTTACGATAGTGTGTGATTTCCCCAAAGTATTTCCCAAGGACTTGCTGGGTATCCCTCCAACCTGACAAGTGGAGTTCTAAATTGACTTGGTACCTGGTGATGCACCTGTGGCACGGGCGTCTTATCGATTAGCCCCATCCGAGATGAAAGAATTGTCAGACCAACTGCAAGAGCTTTCCGACAAAGGCTTTATAAGACCAAGTTCCTCACCTTGAGGAGCTCTAGTTTTGTTTGTCAAAAAGAAGGACGGATCATTTCGGATGTGTATCGACTATAGAGAGTTGAATAAGCTGACGGTGAAGAACCATTATCCGCTTCCAAGGATTGATGATTTATTTGATCAACTGCAAGGGTCGAGTGTCTACTCGAAGATTGACCTGAGATCGGGTTACCATCAACTGAGAGTTCATGAAGAAGATATCCCGAAGACTGCATTTAGGACTCGTTATGGTCATTACGAGTTCCAAGTTATGCCATTTGGTTTGACGAACGCATCGGCGGTATTTATGAATTTCATGAATCAGGTGTGCAAGCCGTATTTGGACAAGTTTGTGATTGTCTTTATTGATGATATTTTGATCTACTCAAAGAACCAGCAAGAGCACGAGGAGCACCTTAAGTCAATCTTAGAGTAGCTTAAAAAGGAGGAGTTGTATGCGAAATTCTCTAAATGTGAATTTTAGATCCCTAAAGTATAATTTCTCGGTCACGTGATTGATAGTCAAGGAATTCACATGGATCCCGCCAAGATCGAATCCATTAAATATTGGGCATTGATGTGTCGTCGTGTAGGTGTTATTTATGTTTTCAATTTTTAAATTTATATTTTGCCAACTTTACCTAAAACAACACTTTTAACGGGTAGTGTACCCAATCAAATGAAGTTTCGTGGTAAGTAGGGGGTCGATCACTAAGAGCGAGAACTAATCTTTTATTTTATCAATATTTTGGTTAACTAAACTAAGTTAAATTAAACTATGTTTATTCTATTCTATGTTAATCCTATGCTAAACCTATGTTAATCCTAATTCTAACGGATAAGGGGGGGTTTTTTAGCCTGAGAGACTAGCACAGTTTTGTGGTAACTTAGATCAATTTAAGACACAATAACTCACACAAGCAGACAGACAAATGATAGAAGAGAGGTCTAGCCAAATATAAGAAAATTGTACTAACCATGATTAATCAAATTTAAACGTTGATTTGTTTATTTAGTGCAATGAATGCTTATCTCGAGGCGGCATATCATTCTTAAGACTTAGGCGGTACTTCTTCCTAATACCTAGACACATAGAATTCTATCACAATTAAACGCATCTACATAAAGCATCCTATTGGCTGATTATAATATATCTTAGGGGTTTAAGCAATGGTGATCTTGTTAAACCCTAGCTCATAAAGACTTTACCCACTTACTGCTTAATGGAAATTTATATACTAGTAGTCCACTGGCCAAGTCTTTACCAATTGATTAAGAACGTACTCGTTGATCCCAAAGGTCACCTGCCGGTCCAACTAAGCTCACTAATCTAAAGGTAAAGATAGGTCAATATTTATGATCCTATTGGTCTAGATATATAAATCACTATATGGAGAGCCATCCTGGCATCTAGCTAACTTGGTCGGTATCACTAGATCCAGTTGAATGATAGGTCGCATACAAAAGCACGTAAACAAGTATAAATTAATAAACATAAACAAGCAACCAACGATAAATTAAGCATTCGAGATAAACAAACCAAACATTCAAATCTTCATAATAATGGCTAATACCCAAGGGTATTAGCCCTCAAATGTCATAATCAATACAAGAGTAATAATTCAACCAAGGTAAACTAACCGAGTTAAACGAATGATACCAAAAATTGAACGATTACAAGAGTATAGGAGATTACAAGGTGTTTCCTATGGAATTAATAGCTTTGCTTAACCTCTTCTGCTCTTCTTTTCTTCTGAAAATCGACTTTTGTGGTTAAGGTATCGAAAGTATGATCAAGCACACCAAAAACCCGAGTTTTCTATTTATACTGTCTGGAATTTTATCGATACAGTGTATCGAGAGAGATGGATACGGCGTATCAGGGGTTTCTTGGAGTAGGGACCACGTATCTTCCTTGATGGATACGGCGTATAGGATGTCAGAATCAGTTTCTTTAAATGTCTTCGTTTAAGCTCCAGAATGCGTGCCTTTTTGCTAATCTTCACCAAGTACTCCATAATTACTGCAATTCTCAAATACAAACAATTAAGTAACAATTCTTGCAATAATTATACAAAATGGGTTATTTACATGGGATAAATGATGCTATAAAAGTGACGTTATTTGATGTCATCGAATATCCCCCACTTGAATCCTACTTGTCCTCAAGTGGCCTTTAGAAGTTTATGAAAATGTATCCCTAAGGATTTTTTTTTCGTTAAGCATTTATTCGATCAATTACAAGTACACAACCAAACACCTCACGAAATAGGAAGATGAAAACACTCAAATCACTCAACTAATCTATGTGGTAACATGTAACTAATTCGCTCAATTGCTCGATCATGACGAGTATTATATCATAAGCTTGGCAAGGATACACATCTCCACCACTAGAGCTAAGGAGTAACAAGTTTATAAAGGTAAATTTGTTTTATTTTAAAGGTTTAAAAAGGGTTTGATCACTTTATCTAGTCTCTACCGATACCAATATTCTAGAAAAGGTGACAAAGACCATACATACACACTCATAACGATGGGATAGACACATATAACTGCACTTAAACCTTAACTCGAATAAGCTAAAGAATAAGACTAGTAAAGTGATATAGGGTATGGATTTTCTAACTTTCACCAAAAGTAATAAACCAACAAGGTGGTTGAATCACACAAACATGGTCGTAACGACAGAATAGACATGCATGATTAGATCACATCCTCATTCGAGTAAAACATAAGGTTAATCATTAGGAAAGGTAAATAAATTGTTGTTAAATAAAAATTTACAAAACAAATAGATTAAGTCCAAACAAAATAGGTATAAGTTGCTAGATACTTTTTCCCGACCGTTACCATAATTAAGACACAACTATATACACAAACGTCTTGATTATAGATCAAAAACAACAACCTAAGTTGGCGTTCCCATAACGGTTAACTCCCAAACATCCCATACTTTACATACTTTTACAAAGACAAGTGGCGATATCTACCACTTTATATAAAACTTTACATCGCTGATTTATAACCACGTATCAACGAATAATCGATCCTTCAAATAATACCATCGGTTTAAGCTTTAATGAACCAACTATCTTCACACTTTCCTCCTTCTTTTTTATTGCAATTTTCTAATTTTTTCGATTTTTTTTAAAACATACTATACTACGAATCTCGATGTAATTTCACCATCTTCACGATCATAATAACTCCAAATAATTTCTTCCATTATTCTTCGTTCTTTGGATGTACCAATAATTATGATGGTAGTAAAAGTACATGAGTTTTGACTACTTTTTACATTCCCATTGCAATGTGCAAATTTCCCAACCATACTAGAGATAGAAAATGACACGTGACACAGGAAATACGTACTTTACACTTTAAGCAACTAGCAACTGATAAATGGACTTAATCTAACAGGGTAGGCTAAGGTGTAAAGGTGTAACAAAACAAATAGTTGGTGTTATCCTAAAGGATTGGCTCTACAAGTTTTTCTAGGGGTATCTTACTCTTAAAATGAGAGTAAACAAAGGGTTTATACGGGGGTTAACTAACCAGTGTAGTTAGTTAATAATACAACATATAAAGGCTTTTTGGGTGTAATCTTAGAAATTCACCAATTTAAAAAACTTACTCCATCTAAATCCATAGTACTCATTATTGTGGTCTCGAATAGATATATCAAACCAAGTTCTAAAGTCTACAACATCACCGACAAACTCATATTTTTGTGGGATTTGGGTAAACATTTAGAAACGGATAAGGCTGAATCCTCACAATGTCTAATAAGGGTTATGTGTGCGGGTTATGTAACTAGTAAGTTCACAAAAGTATGCTTGAAAAAAAATTAAATTTAAGCATAATATAATCATTTTAATGTGAAAAATAGGACAAGTAACGTTCTAATTCCCATCCTCCCACTTAAATTATACAACGTCCTTGTTGTATAGATAAAACATTAAAAATGGGAAATTAAAAGAATTAGAATGAGAAAATCCCCTGATATTTTGCTCGGTAGATTCTCCAAGTTGAGTTTAGGAGCAAGAATGTGTGTTCTAAATGCATCGAGATACCAACATGACTACAACACATAGGATTCTAGACGATTGATACTTTACTAACTTTGTCGATTTCTTTTCCAGCAAGGTCCTGTGCAAAATATAGGAAAAACATGCAAAATCCTATATCAGGTATCCTACGGTTAATAAATAATATAAATAAACAGTAAAGGCAATCAATACGCCATATCCAAAAACTAGGATACGCAGTATAGAAAGACCTATAAAAAGTATCAATACGAGTCAGTCTGCCAAATACGCCGTATCATGTGCATGAATACGCCGTATAGACGGATCTGACGATAAAGTTTTAAATATAGAAAAATAAAGGACTGATAACGTCCAGACATTCCATACGTCGTATGGTATGGAGCGGATACGCTGTATCGATGTCTGGAAAGACATACTCGATAAAAATAAATAAAAACAATCTGGGTCGTCTTCTAGGAAGCACTTTTCTTTCAGCTAGTCTTTAAGTTAGACTTTTTTTCTCCAGCTTCCACGTCTACTCCATGGTGCGCATCACGGTCCACCCCTTGTCCTTTTTCTAAAAATTATCTTGGTAGATGTGAGACACACTATCTTCGTTTCTTTCCCAGGCATTGTATTCACATGATCTTATAGCAATGTATTCTTCGTTAGGTCCTAATGAATACTTTATTGCTTCAAACTTCTCGGATTTGAGAACCCTTTTACTATGTTGCTCATTATTTTGATTGTCAGATTTAGGTGCTTTGTTTAGAGTATTATTGTTGCCCTTACGCTTCATTTGGCTTCGTTCATCCTTTTTTAATGTCATCTTTTTCTTGAGTATTTAAACAAGGCTTGAAGGATAAGTCAGTAGTAGTGTTAGGAGGGTTTCCATAATTAGATTCCTCCTATTCTTCATCGCTTGATACGATGTCATTCATCAGTTCATTATTCCAATTTTCATTTATCCAAGAATGAATAATGCTTTTTGTGTTGTTCCATCTACTCTCTTGTGGTTTTTGAATATAGAATTTACTCTGGATATGAATTCAAGTGGATCAAGCCCCTAGTTATCACCTTCCTCCAATAATTCATCTTTGCCATCGCGGGATAAGGGATAGAATTTACAGAAAAATTTCTCAACAAGTTCTTTCCAAGTGGTGATTTTGCCATCCCCTTCATCAATCCACCATTGTCTTGCATCATCAGCCAGTGAGAGAGGAAAAACCTTCATGCATAGTCGATGGGAGTCCACATTAGGACTTTTAAATAATCGAGCATTTCAAGGACCTTGGCAATGTGGTCGACCACGTCTTCATCAAACGTTCCCTAGTATGCATTACTTCGTAACTTCATCAAAAATTCCTCGTTGAGTTTAATATTCATCTCATCGTTGGTGATTGGTTTAGCTAGACTTGATCTCGTTTGAGCTTTTTCCATGCGTCATTCAAATATGGTTCCGTCATAACTTATGTCGTCTTTTCTTCAATTAATATTCTGTGATTAGTACCCCTGTAATAAAGGTAAAAATATCAGTAGGATTTGCTTGAAAGGAAGAGAGAAAATCAAGCTCGGTAATTAAATATGAAAAATCAGCTTCTGTTGTTGTATCAGACTATCGATACGCCGTATTCAATTGATCTGAATATGATGTATCAATCTGTTGAATGAATACGTTGTATTGGATATTAAAGTTAGATACGCCCTATCCAATTGAAGTGGATACGCCGTATCAGGTTATCGACCAGACCAGTGTAAAGAAAACAATTTAAAACACACACAAATAAAACAAGCAAACAATTAAAAGCAAATATACAAGCAAATACACAAATATATAGAATTTTATAAAATTTTATACTAATTAATCAAATTACACTAATCCTAAGGGTTAAGTTAATCTAATGTTAAAAACCAAAAATATTAAATAAAATTCAAGATTAAAATTTCACTCCCCGACAGCGGCATAAAAAACTTGATTGTGTCGTTGTGAGGTTGTAGTTTATGATAGTTCAAGTTTTAAATTTATATTTTGTCGACTTTACCTAAAACTTCATGTTAACGGGCAGTGTACCTAGTCAGACGGAGTTTCGTGGTAAGTAGGGTGTCGATCACTAAGAGCGAGAACTAATCTTTTATTTTATCAATATTTTGGTTAACTAAACTAAGTTAATTTAAACTATGTTAATTCTATTCTATGTTAATGCTATGCTAAACCTATGTTAATCCTAATTCTAACGAATAAAGGGGGGTTTTCAGCCTGAGATACTGGTAAAAGTTTGTGGTAACTTAGATCAACTTAAGACACAATAACACATGCAAGCAAACAGACAAAAGATAGAAGAGCAGTCTAGCCAAATATAAGAAAACTGTATTAACCATGATTAATCCAATTAGAATGTTGGTTTATTTATTTAGTGCAATAAATACTTATCTCGAGACGGCATATCATTCTTATGACTTAGGCGTTACTTCTTCCTAAGACCTAGACACGTAAAATTCTATCACAATTAAACGCATCCACATAAAGCATCCTATCTGCTGATTATAATCTATCTTAGGGATTAAAGTAATGGTGATCTTGTTAAACCCTAGCTCATAGAGACTTTACCCACTTACTGCTTAATGGCAATTTATATACTAGTAGTCCACTAGCCAAATCTTTATCAATTGATTAAGAACATACTTGTTGATCCCAAGGGTCGCCTACCGGTGCATCTAAGCTTACTAATCTAAAGGTGAAGATAGGTCACTATTTGTGATCCTATTGGTCAAGATATATAAATCACTATATAGAGAGCCATCTCGGCATCTAGCTAACGTGGTTGGTATCACTAGATCTAGTTGAATGATAGGTTGTATACAAAAGCACGTAAACAAGTATAAACTGATAAACATAAACAAGCAATCAATGATAAATTAAGCATTCGAGATAAACAAACCAAACATTCAAATCTTCATAATAATGGATAATACCTAAGGGTATTAGCCCTCAAATTTCATAATCAAAACAAAAGTAATAATCCAACTAAGGTAAACTAACCGAGTTAAACGAATGATACCATAAATCGAACGATTACTATAGTATATGAGATTACAAAGTGTTTCCTATGGAATTAATAGATTTGCTTGACCTCTTCTGTTCTTCTTGTCTTCTGAAAATCAACTTTTGTGGTTAAGGTATCGAAAATATGATCAAGCACACTGAAAACCCGTTTTTAGGATTTCTATTTATAGGGTATAAAATTTAGTCGATACGGCGTATCGGGTGAGATGGATACGACGTATCGAGGGTTTCTTAGAGTAGGGACCACGTTTGATATCTTCCAGAATATTTTATTACTTTATATTAAATACGACGTATAAAGTCCTCTTGGATACGGTGTATTGGTCTTTTTCCTTCGTGGTCTTTTGTGAAGTACAGGCACAGATACGCCGTATCTTCCTTGATGGATACGACATATAGGATGTCAGAACATTAATCTTCAAAATGTCTTCGTTTAAGCTCAAGAATGCATGCCTTTTTGCTAATCTTCACCAAGTACTCCATAATTACTGCAATTCTCAAATACAAATGATTACGTAACAATTCTTGCAATAATCATACAAAATGGTTTATTATGATGTCATTAAAGCCTGTATCGAATATTGCAATGCAACGTTATATCTAACGGAGAAGGATCTCAAGTTGTCAAAAGCTGAGGATGAACCAGAATTTAAAGCTACCAATATCAAAATATGGTGGGTTGATTATGTTATCTCTTGCGTATTTGTCCAGATTTGACTTACTCGGTTGGAATGGTTAGTCGATATATGCAAAGTCCAAGAGAATCACATGCTCGTGCCATCAAGCAAATTCTACACTATCTTAAAGGTACACTTTTGTTTAGTATTATATACAATCATAGTAATGACATGAAATTGGTAGGATATAGTGATAGTAGTCATAATTTTGACATTGATGATGGACGAAGCACTACTGGACATATTTTCTAACTTGGTGCATCGCCTATTACATGGTGCTCATAAAATCAAACTACCATGGCATTATCTTCGTGTGAAGCTGAGTTCATGGCAGCCACTGCAGCAGCGTGTCAACCAATTTGGCTTAGGGAGTTATTGGCGGAAGTGACAGGATTAGAAAGATAAAAAGTGATTGATCAGAAGGAGTTGAACATGAAGGCAATACAACGTTTGGTTGGATTTGCTTAAGTGATTAAATTGCTAAATTCGTTATCACACTAAGAAAGGCAAACATAGTGGCCGATGCTTTAAGCCAAAAAGAATGAATTAAGCATTACGAGTTCGAGCCTTAGTTATGACTACTTGGTGTGTGTGGATTCTGCTTGTTAATTTTGATGACGCTCAGCTGAGGCAAGGAAAACAGAAAACTTCAAGACAGAAGATGTAGAGGGTATGATCAAGAAGCTTGTACCCCGTGCAGACGAAACATTATGTTTAGAGAACAGAAGTTGGTTGTCATTCTTTGGTGACTTAAGGGCTTTGATTATGCATGAATCTCATAAGTTAAAGTATTCAATCCATCCAGGTTTTGACAAGATGTACCAAGATTTGAAGAAATTGTATTTGTAGGATCGTTTAATTCATAACACGGGTGATGATTCGAGTGGTTTAGCTAGTTTCTAGTGAGAGAAACACAAGAGAGAGATTTAAGAGAGAGTGAGAGAGTGTGTATGTGTTTCTATGAAATGAAATAATGACTAGCTTGTCTCGTTCAATGTTGAAATGAGGAATATATTAGTACTTACAATTATCACCGGTATTCGTACCCGACTTAAAACCGAAAAACGTACTATTAACTCTTAAACTACGAGCTATAATAAACAGTAAATAAACAGGGTGACCGAGTCTTTTACTCATATCTAACAATCTCCCCCTAAGGGAGGTCACCCTTGAAAACACTAGACTTAAACTCTTAAGCTTGCAGTCTCTTGATTCTTCATGTTACATAGTACATTGTTGTCGTGATCTTTTGATAACAATTGAGCTGTTCACTTGACTTGTTTTGATTGTTGATCATGAGCTTCTTGAGATTCATCATCAAACTTAATCTCTCATCATCTAGTAATCTATTGCCATCTTGTGCACTTGTGAAGAAGAATATGATATCAGAGTTTGCGGAAGCTTTGACACCTTTATGAGATCTTTCATAACTTCATAACAAGTGTAGGTCGTTTTTGTCTAGAGCATAGGTTATTAACTTGACATTAATGGAACTGGGTATCTCCATCTCAATACTCCATCTTTAAATGGTTATGCTAATGAAAAAGTTAGCAATAAAGAGAAAATTGATTTGAAAAAATCAGTCAAATGGTAATTTATGAAAATATTTTGTAGCACTTCGATAGTTTTGATGGTTGCCAAATGTTCATAACCGTCAATTCTTATGCTGGAACAAAGTTTGATTCGCGTTAGAATCGCATAACCAATCGTTTTCTTTCCCAGTTGACACAAGTTTGATTCTTGTAGAATCGCACAAGTCACCTACCTAGAGCTTGTTTGACGTAGGCTCTAGCAGGATTTCCATCTTCATAGTGAATACCTTCGTATCACTCGGATGTTCTGGCAATATCACAAGGATAATGCGTAGGACTCTTAAGATAACCTTGTTTCCACAGTGTGTGAAAGACAAGATAAATGGAAATGTGTCCTAACGAGATTAATTGATGATCTCTGGGCTCTAGACTCGAAAGTGCGCTTTGATATTAGTGATCGGAGGCTGGAGCTGACTGCCACCTTTTCAATACCGACTTACTCGGAGTGAGTGAGACAGTAGATTGCATGTTTAGTCTCCGTGACAAATGAGACAAGTTTCTTTCAAGAGAAACTTGAATGGCTGGGAAGGGTTGTGCATTGCATCACTGGGTCCATGATGTCGTCTTCAATGTCAGCAATCAACTTGTGATTCTGACAGCATATGTATTGACCCGGTTTCTGCCTTAAGTGTATGGAGGGCTTCTTTCTTTACACCCTTTATCTGTACAATTCTTTTTCATTCCTCAACCCCTTCAGTGCATACCGAGACTTCATGACTAGCACCTTGTTGGGGTAATTCCGGTATAGTCCATTCTCACGTTGGCACTATCCCTTGTTCTTATTTTTATCACATATATCCTTTTATCATACCTAAGGAAGGGGAGGGGACTTCTGTACTAACTAGTGGATTGTCCCTGGGTAGATCCCTCCGGTTCTGGCAGGATCATAGGAACGAGTACCTAACTTTACCATCCTTATAACTTCGATAAAAGTAAATACATGGTCAGTCTTTTGGTATAGTTCACCTTGCCATAAAATCACTGTTGAAAAACTCAATCAGGTACTTATGATATAACTATCAAAGTGTTTAGTACCTGATTGTTTTTGCATTTCAGAAAAGCTCCCCCTCAACATGTGCATCGGTATTCGAAACTGTTTAGCACATAGGGGAGGAGAATACACTTGAGTAATATGATCACATTACATATTTTAATCACATTTTCTCCCCTTATCAAAAATTTCAAACCCTTTGACATTTTGGATATCACTTGATTTAAATATGTTATAAAATTGGGAGAAAAGTTTGCCTATTATTCACAAGCCGTGTTTGGAACATATTAATGCTCCCCCTCAATCGTTGAGGGTATGTGTTAGTGTCAGGTATGATAATTTTGAAAGATTTTTTCGTTAAACTCAAAAACCTGGTTTTTTTTTTAAGTTTAATGAAAAACTCATGAAAAATTCATAGACTGACACATAACATCTAATGTACGAGATGTATGTTTCATTACCGATGATATTGACCTTAATGCTGGAATGATACAATCATTCACTTCTCTTGATTAGACAGTAGCCAATATCTCTGAGCCTTCCACTAATGAAGCAATCGAGATTTCTGAAGTTTCTTCAGATCTTTATCTTTCTACCAAATATCTCGATGAACTGTAGGTTTGTAGTGGAGGTCGTGGTGGTTGAAGTGTTGATGTTGTATCAGTGGTCTCTGTAACGCTAGAAGGAACATCAGCTGATGCAGTGAGAGCACTGGAGATTTGGTTCCTTAGCTTCTTTTGTCTCTTCAAGACCCGGTTATACTTTCCAATCGGCACCCAGACATTAAATTTGAACAACACTCTCCCCCTCAATCGATGACCCGTTTTCTATTGAAAGAGCTGTAGTCATTGATTGAGTGTCAAAATGTCCGGATTGATTTTCAAACAACACTTTTACCACCGTGGTTAACACAAATAATTTTGAAGAATCAATTAAGAAAAATTATTTGGTTATCAAACAGGAAGACTTCTCTTCCGAATTAAGAAAAATGCACTGAAACGTACATTAATCCCAAGTTGCATGGATATAAAGTAATCCATGCCCGAGCAAAATTAATTACCCGTTGTTAGGAACAGCTGTCTGTAAGACGACAATCTTTCCTTCAAATGAGAACCGGGTTGCAATTTGAAGTAATTGCAAACCATTTTGTAATTCCAAATGACTTAAAATATTTACCAAGTCTATTTTTATGTACTTGTGTACAAAGGATACATGAGGACACTTCATTTACTCATCCTCTCCTTCTTGAAGGCGTTTGAGGGTTTCAGGGGTTAAACTCTTCATCCCAAGTCGTGGGAGTAGAAATTCGAAACGCTCTCTTGGTAAAGCTTTTGTGAGGATATCTGCCAGTTGATAGTTTGTTTCCACGAAGTAGAGTTCAA
Organism: Tanacetum coccineum; assembly: GCA_026074375.1. Lineage (NCBI taxonomy): Eukaryota > Viridiplantae > Streptophyta > Magnoliopsida > Asterales > Asteraceae > Tanacetum > Tanacetum coccineum. The sequence continues at coordinate 27,180 of BQNB010014880.1, read as the reverse complement.
CCACTCCATTTTCCACTTGCTCTCGAATGAAATGGTGTCGTATGTCGATGTGCTTAGATCGTGAGTGCTGGACATTGTTGCAGCTTAAAGCAATGGCACTTTTGTTATCACAGTACAGAGGAATCTTATTGAACAGAAAGCCGTAGTCTTTTAGCTGAGATCTCATCCAAAGGATTTGAGCACAGCATCCAGACATTGCAATGTATTCCGCCTCTGTTGTTGAGATGGCCGTGCTTCTTTGCTTCTTTGATGACCAGCTAACCAATCTATCTCCAAGAAACTGAGCACTTCCCGACGTACTTCTTCTCGAATCCTGACATCCCGCATGATCCGCATCTGCATAAGCTGTTAGTGACATAGCATTGTCCTTCGGATACCAAAGACCCATGTTAATGGTTCCTTTTAGGTACCGAAAGATACGTTTGATTGCTTCAAGGTGCTTTTTGGTAGGCTTAGCCTGATATCTAGCACACATGCACACAGCGAATACAAGGTCTGGTCTACTGGCTGTAAGGTACATTAGGGAGCCAACCATTCCTCTAAATCGAGTTTGGTCAACTGGAATCCCCATGAGATCCTCGTCCAGTTTCAATCGATCCACCATTGGTGTATCGACAGGGTCAGAGAGATCCATTCCATATTTCTTTAAGGTTTCGAGAGCATATTTTGCTTGGTTAATAAAGATGCCTCTAGAAAGATGCATCTGGGGAATTTGAAGATCTTGTAGTCATAGAAAATACAACATTTGTACCATCATTGACATCTGAATTGGGAGCTTATTTTTTGGGAAAATATGTGACACGCATTATATTGTTTAAGGCAAAATGAAGTCATATACATATATTTGGAACAAGTAGGAATATGTTTTGCTGATTTGCGTGTGAATAAGTTGGATCCCTGTCACACATTGATGGAAATGGTTGGCCAAAAGGAACTGTGATTAGTGTGTCCATACACACGCCCTTGGTGCTGGTTTAGCCATAAAGAGCCTTTTCGACGATAAAAGTGAGTAGGATTATCCTGGTCTTCAAATCCTTCAGGTGAATGAACAAGGACTTCTTCCTTGAAGATCACCATTCAGTAAATCAGTTTTGACTTCCATCTGGTAGATGATCAATTCTTGGTTGCAGCATGGACATTGAATATTCATGATGGCCTCTTATTCAGTGGCCTCACTGGATGAAATGGCAAACGATTCTACTTCAAAATCAATACATTCCTTCTGACGATATCCTTTGGCAACTAGCGAGCTTTGTTTTTCAGCTACATCGCATATTCATCAAGCTTCACTTTGTAGATTCCACTTGTGAGCGGATAACCATAACATAGATTGGGCGAGGTAATAATTTATCATACTTCATGTCGATCCAATTCGTGTATTTCATCTTGCATGGTTGAAACCAAGCAGTCTTCTATCACGAACCATTTTGAAGTTCTTGGGTTCGATCTGTTGGATAGTTCAGTTATGGAAACAACACATAAAAGCATCGGATGCTAATGTTTTTAGTAGATACAGGACGAGTGTGATTGCAATGATGTTATCATGGAGGGTGATTTTGGTCCATTCATCTGTGATGATCTGGTGGTTGAGTAAATTTGGTTGGGGTCAGCTAAAATTACATCCCTGATGTTGACTGTGCAGAACTAGGTTCTCTGCAACAGGGGTTAAACTGAGGGATGGCTAGGTCAGCTGAGTAATTGAGTGTCTTCGATTGTTTGGTAAAGCTGCTACACTTGTGGAAAGACTGGAGGATGCACTTGTGAGGATGACAGTGAATGAATTGTTAGGAGGTTGTAGCTTGAGCAATCGTTGTAGATAACAGATGTTTATTTGATAGAAACATTGAAGCTTGTTAAAACAGTAGCCGTTAGGGATGGTTCTACTATCTGTAGGATTGATCAAGTATTCTCATCGACAATTCGGTTGGAATAAAATTCATGGATCTTTATCTGTTGGTGGAATGTATGTAGTTGCAGGGACGGCGATGGAGCGATCCCCGAATTGAGTTGTCAAGGGGTCTTCATGATAGGCTCGGTCCTGAATTGTTGCGTTACTAGAGCCATTGTCTGATGCAACTCATCGAAAGTGAACATGAATTGTTTCCTTTATTCGTACGTGTGCATCTGTTGTAGATTCTTTTGCCCTTCCTGTGGGCATACCAAACGAAATAATTCCAATGTCAGCTTTGGCTTGAAATTTTCCTAGATTTCGCTATAATTTGTAGGATAGCCACTTGAGCTCCTATTATACTTAGAGATATGTAAGATCAGGCTATCATAACACTGTACAAAGCTTTAAGGGGTTTTGTTGTGACGAGTATGAATTTAGGGATCGGGTCTGGGTCCTATCAAGCGTAGCTATAGCTTCTGCCCATAGAACATTGGTGCATTTTGGAATATCTGATTGTAAGTGCGCGCTTCACAAGTTGTACGATTTCGATACTTTCATCAACGCACGTTTTGTTGAGGAGTTTATCGGAAACATACTTTTGATGAAATATATGCCCACACCTTTATAGTATTTAGACATAACTTGGGTTTGACGGGAATTCATGTTCCGTTTATCTGTTCGAGTTGTATCTGAATATTTGTTGAGACCTTAACTGTATTTGCTTATGAAAGTTGATGACAAACGCTGGAGTTTATCATTGATCTTAAAAACTTTACCATGTGATTCTTGAATAGTCTTCCCCGAGGACTAAATGTATTTCTTCTTTATTTACTTCTGGACTCTCATTGGACCACACAGATCCATGTGAAGGGTCTATGAAGAAATACTATATTTATGTTTTCTTGAATTTCTGGTTTGTGGAGAGAACTTTCTTGCTTTTTCCAAGTTGACAGGGGCCTGAGCAAAAGGAGTCTTTTTAAACTTTAATTTGGTAAGACATCTAAACAGATCTTTTCAAGCTAGATCATTGAATTGTGCCGAAGGTTTAAATGCTTTAATCGACGATGCCACGAACATGATTTGGACTGGAAGCTTTGGACAACAAGCATACTAGAGAAGACTTTATCATATCATCAATCGATATCGTGTACAAATTGGTGCTACGACTACCTTTAAGTAAGTCTGCACAATTAAATATCATGAATTAATAGCAAGAATTGCTTTTCTGAAGGAAACTCAAGATAGAATCACTAAATTACCCTACAGAGAATAGATTGTGGTCCAAGTCCCTCCACGTAGTATTCTAAGGTGATCCAACACTATCACCAATAATTAATCTCCATAACTATGATAGCTCCGAAGTGATCATTCCCGAATCTGACTGACCGCGATGAACTTTTCCACAAAGTTCTTGAGCTTTGAACTATTCCCGTCATATGTTTTGAACAACCTGAGTCTAGTACCAAAGGATGAAATGTGACGGACCTGCATTTGGAAAACAATAGTGTGGAGAGTTTGGGAATTTTCAGTTCCCCTCAATTTTTGTTGGGGTCCTGGGTGGTTAGCATTTATGATAGAACATTGCACAGAAAGCTTAGTTAAAGGGACAGTTCGCCCTAAGGAAATTTCTTTCTGTGGGTCTCCATTGATAACCACAATTTAGTTTTCCTAAGCGAGCTTTCTTTCTTGTGGATCTCCAGTGATTTCCAAAATTAGCAATTAGTTTTGCCCGTAGATATCCAAACCTGTTTGGTCTTGTCAAACTGTATCAAACAATTTGCTTTTGGTTTCCAGATCTGCTCTCCCTTTATTCAAGACAATCTTAACAGTAGGGGGACCATAAGTAAATAGCTACCCCCTTTACCACACAACACATTAGAAGCATAGCCTAAAGCATACTTTAGCAGTTTAAGAATTCATGATATTAACTACACACTTTTCTATGACTGAGGATTTATAAAAATTTGTTACATGTTTTGCACACAGATCAGAATTACGTATTAATAACAACTCGTTTAGAGCTAATGCATGGAATAAACCATGATTCACTTTTGTCCATAACCGACTTACTTTGTCTTAGGGTGGTTTTACTTGCTTTTCTTCTTATTCTCAGTCTTAGCAAAGCAGGATCTATTTTTCTTATGTTATTGACTTCTAGGCTTTGTCGCTTGCTTCAAAGTGTTACTCCTGTAGAATTTGAATTCACGGGACATTAGTCTGTTGACTTTCTGGTGCACTTATGGTTTCGGTGTGTTACTAGATGAATCTTGGTTTATCATTAAAAGTTACTTGCGTTTTTGTTACAAAGGTAGAGGGAGCCTGTTATCTCTTCATGAAACTTTTTGGGGCAAGTGGGGGGGGGGGGGGGGGGGCAATCACATATTCTAACCAATTCTGAGATAGCTTAGGTATTGACAAGCATAGTTTACAGTACATTATCCAGTGGTTTAAATACTCTAGCTTCCTCTACAATCTCCCTAATGTTTCTACACTCTCCTTAAGATGGTTGATATAGTTTAATGAAGCACTCTCTATTATTTTTAAGGGGATGGGGATGGGTTTAACATCAATGGCATTACATTGCCAGGCGCCAAGAACATTATTTGTTTTTGACAGAAACTTTAGTGGTAACTTTCAAATTGCCTTCTAATTGAGCCTTTAGATCCTCAATCTGTGTTAACAAGGAAGATGTCTTTTCATTAGTGCTAGTACGCGTGATCTTAATACGGGATCAAAAAATTCCTTGTTATGATGCTCTCACCTTTTCTATTTCTGTCTCTATAACGTTCATTTTGTTCAAGAAGACAGTGACATCTGTTAGCTTTTTTAGGTTCCACATACTTCTTTGTCATTTAATTAGAGACTAGATACTTTCAAAGTTATAAATCACGTTGTCTTTTTCTTGAATCTAATGTTCGAGATTCTTTGATCTTAAAGAATGAGTTAAATCAGGAGCTTCCTTTGATTTTGTTCGTTTTGTTATTTTAAACTTTTCTTGAAGATGCTGATACTTTAATTGCAAATTTAGGCATTCCCTTTCAAGTTTTGAAATATGTTTTGACTCATTATGAACTCTAGACACCTCAAGCTTCAGATCTAGACAACCTTATTTTTCCACAACATACAAAGTTTGATTCGACAAACAATTAGCAATCAGATTTCATTTTCTATGAGAAAGGTTTTTCTTTACATTCAGCACTTGCTTGTCTACAGTATTCTGTCCACTTCGTCATTCATTTGATCAAAAATTTCTTCCATTACTTTAACTTCTTTAAAGAGGGCCGTTTGAACTCCTGCAAAGTGTTCTTTAAGAGTTTTGAAAAATTGGATAACTTCAGTGAGGTAACATCTTTTTGTTTTGTTCAAAACCTCTTTCCCTTTTGTAACAATGTTGGGGTGATTCTCTTTTTAAAGTTTTGTCAATTTCCAGTAAAAAGTTGTGTGAGTACTTTAAAGATTTATTCTTCACTTGATTTTTAGTTGGAAGGAACTCTGTGGGACAAGATTAACAGGTAGTATTGGGTGGATACACTGTTCAATGTGGAAATTGGTTTTAGAACTGAGGGTCTCAGCCTTTTTCTGCTTTTCATCTATGGACCAAATTATATGTTTGGGGTCAGATTTCTTTGTGGAGCTAAACGGTTTCTACAAGAAGGTCTCCTTCGAGTAAATCCGGGGGGGGTGGGTGGGAATCCTATTTTTTTTATTTCCCCACATAGAGGGCTTTTCTTTTTCTCATCATTCTTTTCCTAGCTATCTCAGCATATCAAGAATGTTTCCTCTGGATGTCATGCAAACAGGACGTGTTGATTGGACTGACTAATACTTGACCATTATAGAGGGCTGCATGGTTGAACTTGCTTCGCTAATACGAGAGATTTAATGGATTTTTTGTAGCCTATCGGCTACTCCCCATTGTTCTTTTCATCATTAAAATGATTTTGGTTTTTTTCATATCATGTGAACCGTCTTTTGTACAGTGGATCTTGTTTGTATAATCTATCTTCATCCTTTTCTTTTTAGCCTTTTTAATGTTCTAAAAAATCATTTAAGGAATTTGTCTTCTTTTTGTTTAAAATCCTTTTTCAAAATGACGCTTCTTTCCTCACTATCTCTATGATGGTTAAGGGTTAGAACACGCATGTTGCAATTATGGCCAGATGAAGTTCCGTTTTAAAGAAGTTTCTTTTCGATTTCGTGTCAGAGATTAATTATTCACATTTGTTCATCAATTTTGTTCCTTCTATCAGTTAATTCAAACTTAGCCCGTTGTTCATTATACACCACCGAACAGTCCTTATATCTAGAAAGTTCAGAAGTTAGTGTGTCATTTACTACTTTAACCTGCTATTTGTTTTGCCCCCCATACTTTGTATTCCCTGTTCATGATTTTCATTGAGTAATGGAACATCAGTGCACATTTCGTACAGAGAACATTACTTTGTAAACATGTTATTCATTGTCTTCACATTCTGAAATATGGATAATATTACTATCACTCATATAGTCAGCATCAGAGTAAACAACGTACGTTGTGTTTATATCGCTTTGCATATCGTTGTGATCTTATGATACTCATCCATTATGATCTACCAAGGTTCATGTTCTTGTACCTCACACGGAGTATTCGAGTCTTATGAGGGCCCGGCTTCATCGTAGATTGGCATCTTCAGATGAAAGATTTACCATGAACTTGATCTGTGTGGTGGGGCTCATCAACTTCATAGTTCGAATGCATCGCATTGATCAGCTTCAAAGAACATGGTCCACATGTTCAAAAGTGCCAAATCATCCACTTCGTCATCAAAATTGGTGACCGGTTCTCCTGCAAGTAGAAACAACAACTGCTCTCATCATGTACAGCACTAATTCTCATGAGCATTTCTTAAGCAAATTGGTCTTTGAAGTAGTCTAAATCCTGAGGACGCATTTGGTTTGGACATTATCGTGCTATGTGGTTTCCCCCCCTACTGCCCAATTCTTTTTGCAGTTGTAGCAACCTATAGGTTTAGCTTGACCAGGGATTCATGTTTCAACTCTGTTATGACTATCCTCCCATTTCCCAGTTCAAACAACTTCTCTTGCAGTTTGTTCCTCTGAAATGGTCTTCCTTGATTATTCGCATTGTATCATAACTCGAACATTCCTGAACACCAACTCCTACCGTCTTTAAAACTGTAGCATTGTTCCTTGACATTTGAGGAAGTTCTGAGTTGAATTGTTCGTTTGAGGAAGATGTGGCTCTTGAATGATTGATGTGAGAGAGGGCAAGTGTGTTGGTTAGGCTTTCAATTCTGGTTATCGTGAAGTTCTTTTGGTATCCATTTAATAGTTATCAACAAGTGATGGTTGATTTGAGGATTGTGGAGACATGGATGATTGTGTTGGATATTGCTGAACTGAGGCATTACGACATAGTGCCAAAGGATCATTAGTTGGTTTTAAATGAAACTTTCCAATCATCATTTTGTTTCTCAATAGCATGCACCTATGTATGCTTTTAGTAATAATACAACTGTTTCAAAGTTAGAATCTTTACAAAACTTGTTGTGTTTTACTTCAGTTCTATGAATCTGCTCATTCAGGTAACATGTTGTTCACAAATTTAGAGTTAAAGTTGAAGTTGCAATTGCTTGGCATGGGTCATTTGCATGTTTCTCATGTCATTAATGAGCTTTGTAAACCTGACATAGTATTCATGAATGGTTTCTCCTTTGATTGGCTAAGAAGAGTTCAAAATTCATCGTACTTTGAGATGCCTCGGTCATCCTTTGTTACTCAGTGCTTCCAGAATCATCTTCACATGTGTCCAAATGTTCTTTGGCCGTCAGTAAAGTGGTTGATGAGTGTAGTAGATGTCATTTTGGTATACTTGAAGTAAGATATTCGTGCACGAATGTCAGCTTTTATACTGTCACTTTGTTCAGCTGAAAGGTCGGCAAAATGACTCCTAGCACACGGTTTCTAGACCTAGATGTAGATGCCACCCTCTGGTCCTAGATGAAGTGCACCCTCACCTCCTTTGTAAGGGTATCTCTCATTTTTCATTTGAAATGGACTTCAGTATTATGATTTCATTATATTATCTGCCCATTATCTTTTCCCAGACATCATAGACGAATCGTTGTTGCCATGATTCAACGTCTGTTACTATCAAGATTGGTGGGTGTGTATCGGAACCTGCAATAACTGGATATCTTCTGACATTTTAGAATCTTGATGTATTGTTTATGAATGCATTTAACGTTACGGGATGTTATTGTCTTAAGATTAAACCGATAAAATGAAGTTTACGGGATTTTACAAAATCAATAGAAAAACCGTAATTGAATAATTGTTGTGTGTTATTTGGTTTGTTGATTTGTTTGAAATTTAGCGCAGTTGAATTATGATTTGTTTTTTACCTCTATTTTCCAAAATCTAATTGGTGTAAATATATGCTTAAAAGGCTAAAGAATAAAAATTTTATTATTTTACTAATTTTTCCGCAAAAATGTATCGCTAAATATTGTGTCGACCAAATTTTTTTTTACCTCTATTACCAAAAATTCTGAATTTGATGTAAAAATTTAAATGTTAAAAGGCTATAGAAAAAAAGATTACAAAAAATTACTTAATTTTTCGCCAATAAGTTGTCGCTAAAAAGAGGGTTGTCTCGTATGGGATATGAGCTTAAACCGCCACCAAACTGAGGGCAAAATACCGCCGCCCGTAATTCTTTACTCAAAAACGCTGTTTGAATCTAGTAACTCTCCGCTTGTTTTTGAGTAAAACTCGCGCTATGAGTTAACCGCTGCCTAGAGTAACGCGCTTGCCTATTGGTAAATCGACCCGTATAATTAGCAAAATCGCCGTGTCTTTTGTTTAATCGCCCTCTTATTTTTTTTATTCAACTCGCCTGTGGATTTTGAAATGGGGCAGAGTAACGATTGTATTAGGCCAGATTTTATTCAACCGCCCTGGCAAACATGTCAAACCAGCCACACAAACACCAACTCGCCTCAGATTTTTGGCAACTGCCTGTCAACCTTTCTATAGCCAAATGCCGTAAATAAATTCTATCTAAAATTTTTTTTTTTTAACTCAACTCGCCTTTGACCTGGTCAACTCGCCGTTTACCTTTTCCTTAAAACATGGATCTTGTCTGTCCTTTCTGTCAACTCGTCTCTTAGAACAATAACTTAATAATCAACCCACCACGAAGAACATAAGCTATAATGCTTATAAATAAGCTTTTTATCACGTAAATAAGCTATAATGCTTATAAATAACATGGAAGGAGATGATTAATCAATCACTAACATGATTTTCCTTGTGGATCATTAAAAACCAACCAAACCGCCACCTAGTACAAGAAAGGTAAATCAAACACTTTTGAGCTGGATTTCGAACTAGAGGCTTGTGTGTCATGGGAAAGTCAACAACATAAAACTTGTTTAACATGTATAACAAGTGAAGAACAAGATTAACAAACAAACAAACTCAAAAATAAATTTGAGCCGTGGGTATTTTTCACCAAAAATAAGCCACGAATTTGATCTTGTATTAACCACACGAATCCAACTAGGCTCTGGTACCAATTGAAGGATCGTTAATTCATAACACGGATGATGATTCTTGTGATTAGGCTAGTTTCTAGAGAGAGAAACACATAGAGAGATGTTTTAGAGAGAGAGAAAGAATTGTGTTTTAATATGAAAAGTGTAAATTGACTAGCTTGATCATTTCAAAGTTGGAAGAGGCTTATATAGATTTTACTAAATACGGGTATCTAGTACCCGGCTCTTAAAACCGGAAAAAAAGAAAAAGAAATACGATTAAGTGTATCAAACTACGAATATTTTAAACATAAAAAATGGGGTGACCGAGTTCTTTTACTCATTTTTAACAAGGAAGCACATGCCATTGTATGTTTTATTCAAAAGCAGCAAAGAAACAATCACAAAGATCAGCGCTTGTTTGGTTTGCATGCTTCTTATCTCAGGGAGGAACCTTAAAAGATTTTTGAAGCTCCTAAATGTCGACAGTTGGGTTTGAAGCTACGCAAGAGGTGTTGTTAAGTTTAGGCTAAACAGTATTGGATTCTAGTAGATCTACCTCATGAAGCAAATGTGATTGGAACAAAATGTGTATACAGAAACAAAAGGGATGATAAGAGGAGGTAGTTGTCGGGGGTTGGAATAAGGCAGGCTTGGGCACAGGTCACAGCAGGATATGATGGCTATTGGACTATGATGAGTTTTTCTCCTGTGGCAAGAATAGAAGCTATCAGGTTATTTTTAGCCTTTGCCTATTTACTGGGTTCCATAGTATCCCAATTGGATGTAAAAAAGTTGCATTTTTGTTTGACACTATCGATGAAACTGGTGTATGTTTTCTCAACCTCCTGGTTTTTGTTGTTCCTGGATCATCCTAAGAAGGTTTATAAGGTTGTTAAAAGCTTTATATGTCTTACATCAAGCTCTTAGTGCTTGGTATGCTACTCTATCAAATTTTTATAGCGAAGCATGGATACAGAAGGGGTACGATTGACAAGACTTTGTTTATTAAGAAGGATAAGAAGGATATCATGCTGGTTCAAGTGTATGTAGATGATATCATTTTTGGCTCTACTAGAAAGTCTTGGTGTGATGAATTTGAGGCCTTGATGAAAGGCAGATTTCAAATGAGTTCTATGGGTGAACTCATATTCTTCCTTGGATTGCAAGTCAAGCAAAAGACAGATGGAATTTTTATTTCTCAAACATGTTATGTTGCGAAATGCTGTGAAAAAGTTGTTTGACCTTGTAAGTGTGAAAACTGTAATAACCCCAATGGAGACCAAGATGGCATTGACAAAAGATGAGGAAGCTGATGAAGAGGATGTACACTTTTACAAATCAGGATTGGTTTCTCATGTAACTAACTGCCTTTAGGGCCTGATAGAATGTTTGCGTATGTGCTTGTTCTCGTTTTTTCAGGTTACTTACCAAGACTTCACACTAAATTGCATGTGCAAGAGAATCTTTAGTAACTTTAAGGGCAAACCCAATTTAGGGTTATGGTATCTAGAGATCATCTTTTGACCCGGAAGCTTTCTCAGATAGTGAATATGCTAGGGCAAACCTTGATAGGAAATCCATAACTGGTGGTTGTCAATTTCTTAGAAGCAGATTAATTTCATGGCAATGCAAGAAAAAAAACCTTAGTGGATACCTCCTACAAAAGAAGATGAATATGTAAGTTGCTGCCAAGTTGTTGTGGACTAAGTGTTGTGGATTCAGAATCAAATGTTAGACTATGGTTTCAATTTTATGAATACCAAAATCCACATTGATAATGAAAGCACCTTTTGCTATTGTGCAGGAATAATGTGTATCACTCCAAGACAATGCTCATTGAGTTAGACACCACTTTATAAGTTGATTTTATGAGTAGAAGTCAATTAGGGGGGGTGTTATCAGGTAGATAGAGAAAGGGCGAAAAAATAAAAAAAATAAAAAAAAAAGAAAAAAGAAAAAAAAAAAAAAAAACAGAAAAAAAAAACAAAAGAAAATTCACACAAACTTCAATGTAGCTGACTTATTGACCAAAGCTTTTGATGGACCAAGGTTCAATTTCTTAGTGGTTAATATTGGTATGATAAATCCATAGCTACATTTAAGGGGAGGATTAAATGTATAGTTTGTAATCTAGTCATACAGTTAGTAAAATTAATTATGATAGGTTATCTTATTTTTAGTAGTTATTAAAATATACTAGATCTAGAAACATAGTGTTTTTGAATAAGTTTGTTGTATATTATGTGTGTGGCTTATATTTTAAGGTTATACTTGGGATGGCATGAAGGTTTGGAGCAGACTGAAGTCAGTTTGTAAAAGTTAATTTGGAATTGTCAATAATAATTCGCTGTAGTTTACTAGTTAATCCTGGTAAGCTTATTATTAGTTCTGGCAATATATTTTAATACTGGTTGACCAAACTTAAGTCTGGCAGGCCAATATTAATACTAGTAACTAGTTGTTAGTACTGTTTGGTCTCACAACTTTGACTTTTCACTAAATATGACCGTTATAGCAAATTGCGGGGATATTTAAGCGGATAATGATACAAATTGGATATTTACTATTTTATCTCACCTAAAATAGTTTTCTTCATTAAAAAGAGCCTATTTTTCTCGGAGGACTATTGAAATTCATTATCTTTTAGCATATAAGTCTGGTTAGAAAGCTACTATCAGTATATGTGACCAAAATGAGTCAAACCCAGTTGATAATCAACAACATTCATAACTTTTTTACTACAATGGCTTAATGAAATACTGCGACAAGTTAACCATGTGGGATTCTTTAACGAAACATGAAGATAAGTACAGGGTTTTGCAGAGAAAGTAGACTTCTTAAAGGATCGTATATCAGGTATGCCTTGACCACATTCCTATGTCCATGACTCCTAGTCAAACAGTTTTTGGAGACTGCTAACTGCCTCAAATCTTGTGATGGGAAAAATAAATCTAGAACTAAGATGACATTAGAGTACTCTTGAGTATACAATCACTGAGGCTATGTTCGAAGTAAGATTCAATTAGCCGATGCTTTTAGGGAGTTTTATAGTTGCCAAATATGAGATTTTTTGAGGGGAATGGGGAATATGAGGTATACCAACTATGGTTCTTTTACGTTTTGGAAAAGCTTTTTTCACAGACCCCATTGGCGGATTCTTGGTTCCATATATTTTAAACACTGCATATGCCTAAAGTGGTGGATGGGTCAATTTGGTAGCAATATTGCACTGCTTTGATTTGTCTTTCCATGGCAGGGTTTATAACTTTCAAAATTGAATTTTTGATTGGAATAGTGGTTATTTTGATAAAAGTATAACTAAGTTTTTGATTACCCCTCGGCTTCCTACAAATGATTTTGGAAATACAAAACTGAAAGAAAAAAACCCTTATTTGGCTGTGGCCTTCGACCAAAAAGATTTTTTGGAACATTGAACAACGGTTTTAGGGGGGGGGTACCAAGACCTTTATTGCCTGCTATGTTGCATGTTGTTGTATTTAATGCAGTGTCAAGCAGATCATGCTGGAAACTCATTCTCACCATATCCTCTACAGTTCCACCCACCTACATCTCAACTGCACCATACTGAAATCCACCACCATTCCACTAGATGAACAACATTTGAAAACTTCATTACCTTATACTACCACCTGAATTGAACAATGGAGCTCCCAGAGCACCCCTTTGAGCAACCATCACCTGTACATGAACCAATTGGAGCACCCCTCTTGAGCACAATCTCTCTGAACACCAACCATCTTCACCTAGACAAGAATATGGACAGTCCACAAAACCCAGGTCCTTCTCATACTCATGAGGCATGATGAAAAATAGGGCACATGTCAGTAGATGACTTTTTCAACTGGTTCCAACTGTTTATGACAAGATTGGGACAGCTTGGAGAGGATCTCAAGCAGACTAGATGACTATGGGGAATGTAATAGTGAAGTTGGTAAAGAAAGTTAAGAAAATGGAAAAGGTTGTCAAGAGCAGATGAGTGGTTCTTACTGATTCAGAAGATGAGGCTGCTGAAAATTCTTCCAAACAGGGGAGGAATTTACAAAAGGACGAATCAGAAGTTTTTGAGACTCCCAAACAAGGCAAATCTTCAGGAGAAACATATATTAGTCCTCAAGGTTTAGAAGCAGCTGAAACTCTAGCTGAAGCCCTTAGTCAAATCAAGACCAAGAGGAGAAATGTTAAGACTAGAGTAAGGAGGAGGTTGGATTCTGAAAAAGTTAGTACTGGTTTCGAAGATGTTAGTACTGGTTTCGAGGATGTTAGTATTGGTTTCATAGATATTAAGTCTGCTAGTGAAAAAGTTAGTTCTGGTGGTGAACATGTTAGTGCTAGTCAAAGAGAAGGAAATGCAGTACTTGAAGAGACTCCTCAGACCAAAAGAACAAAGAAACAAATCAGAGAAGAGCAGGCTAGTTTGGCAGAAATAGCAAGAATACAAGCTGAGGAGGAGGCTGAAAATGCAAGGAGAGAAGAACTAAAAAGACAGGATGAATTGGCTGCAAAAAGATTGCAAGAGGAGTTAGAGTTGTCTGAAGCTCAAAAGAAAAGAATGGCTCAAGTGCAAGAGGCTGCTCAATTTTATACAGAAGAAGATTGGGACACAATTCGAGCTAAATTAGAAGCAAATGCAGATCTGGTCAAAGAGATTGCAGGAGAAGATGTATCTGAGGCTGATTATGCTCAGAGAATGGTGGGTTTGATAAGTCAGAGAAGAAAACTTATTGCAGAGCAAAAGGCAAAAGCTCAAAGAGATAAACCAATGACTCAGGCTCAGCAAAGACAGTATATGGCCACTTATTTGAAGAATCAGGGTGGATGGAAATTGGCTCAGATAAAGAAGCTTACAGATGAAGAACTTAAAGAAAAATTTGAGTATTTGATGAGAAGCATGGAAAGGTTTGTGCCTATGGATACAGAGAAAGAGAGTAGGAAAAGAACTGGTGTAGAGCTTCAAACAGAATCTTCCAAGAAGCTAAAGTCTGACACAAGGGAGGATGTTTCTGTTCCTAAAGAGAAGGATAAAGAGTCAGTGAAGAGAGAAGAGGAATTTGAGATTAAAAAGCCAGTTTTAAGATATACTAAAAGAAAATCTTTGGCAAGGAAAGGATTGCAGAAGAAGCCTGAATCTGCAAAGTCTGGCACTGAGGAGGATGTTGAAGCCTACATGGAGGAAAGAGTGGATGAACCATCTTCAGAAGAGTTTCCAATGAGTTCAATTCCACAAGGACCAGCACCTGCAAAGATAGTTAAATGGCAGATTATCAAGACTGGAAAGAGAGGTGCTTATCAGATCATCAGGGAAGATAACACAGATGTGGTATATGTGAACTTTCAAGGCTTATTGAATGATTTAACAAGAGATGATCTCAAGGAGTTGTATAGGCTGATGATGTTGAAGTATGGAGATAACAGGCCTGAAGAAGAATTTGAAAGGGTTTTATGGGGGGATCTAAAGACTATGTTTGATCCACCATCTGAAGAGGATGCTATTTGGAAGTTGCCACATCAACAACAGATACTCAATTGGAGATACTTTCATAGCTGCAGTGTTCATTGTTTGACTGTGGAGGCTGCACACATCTATATGCTGACTGAGGTTAAGTATCCACTACCACCCAGAGTTTGCAAAGCTATGCTTGAAAAGAAGCTTTTGGGAGATAGAAAAGATGAGGTCTGCTATCAACTCTTGAAGTTAATTGAGAAACAAGCTCAGCAGCAATAAATTTGTAAATGTTTGAAAGAATTTTCAGAGCTGTGGTATATAGATAGAGAGCTGTTTATGTAAAATGGAGTTGAGAAGAGATAACACTTGGTGGAGGTGCTATGCACTAACACAACAAATGGTTATCAGTCCACCATGTCTAACAGACATAAGGACTGGCTAGTCCAGGAGCAAACGGCTCTTGGTAAAGACTTCTCAAATCCGTTTATGGCTGACAATTTGCCAAAAATTGTATGGTTATCAACTCACCATATCTATGTTTGTAAAGAGTTGGCTAGCCCACAAGGTTATGGCTTGTGGTAAAGGCTGTGGAAAATCCATTTATATGGTTGACAGTTTACCAAAAACTGGATGGTACTCAACTTACCAATGATTTAAGTTCCAAAAGTTGAACTGGTTACTAGTCCACCAGGGTGATGCCATGATTCCACCAAAGGATTAGCTAGCCCAAGAGCAAACGGTTACTTGGTAAAGGCTTAATCAAATCCGTTGATAGCTGATGATTTGCTAAAAATCATATGGTATTTCAACTCACCATGTTTCATGTACTAAGAGTTGAAATGGTTATCAATGTACCATGGTTTATAAACCAAACATTGGCTACTCCAGAGTTAATGGCTAACTGGTAAAGAGACATCAAATCCATTAAATTTTCAATGATTCACCTCTCACAGGAGTTAACACACCTGGAAGTGATGAGAATAGACTGAAACTTTATGAGTTGATGTACATATAGTCAATGTTGCTGATTATTCAAGTGTTGTTGAAGAGATATGACTTGTCGCTGTGAAGTGCTGATTATGATACTTAGAAGATTAGTTGCTGCAAAGATCAAGTAGTGATCAATTCAAAGGGTTGTAGTTCAAGGATAATTCCAAAAATATTGTTCACAACATCCTCAAGAAGCTTATAATGAAGACACTCAAAGAAACTTAAAGATCATAAGTGAAGTTCAAGTTAGGGGAGGATTGTTAGGAATTATTGTAAACAAACTTAAGTCTGGTAGTTATAGAGTTAAGTCTAGTATACATAGTTAAGTCTGCCAGTACTAAGTTAAGTCTGGCAGTACTATAGTTAGTACTGACCTTGTCTAGTTAAGTCTGTTTATGTAACAGAATAGTTATAATAGTTATCTTAGAGATATCTTAGGAGATATCTCAGGAAAGGATATGTATTATCCTTTCACACGTTTATAAAGCCCATTAGGGTTTCCTTGGTGTATAAAAGGAACCCTACGGCACAATGTTTAGTATGACATTGAAATAGTATTCTAATAGAAATTAATAGCAAATAGCAAAGTTTTACATTGTGTTCTTCTTAGTACTTGTGTTAAGATTCCGCATTAGCACATAGTATTCATAGTCAGTGTCTCTCATATAGTTGATTTAGATTTATTCAAGTTAGCTATTGTCCTACAAAAGGCTAAACAGATCCAAGACTTTAGACCTACAGAGTTTACTCCAATTTACAAAAATTTAAACTTAGCATACTATGCTTTGACTTTAGTCTTGAGCTCGTAGTCTTTAACTTTAATCATTAACTTGTGATTTGATGTAGTGATCATAGACTTTAGGTCTTGAGCTTGTTCCTTAGCTTGTCTTGAATGCGATCCTGAACACCTTAAGATCATCAACCAAGCATAATCTCATTTTGCCATCTTGTTAACTTTGCCACCTTGTGAACTTGTGACTTCTGGATCGACATGCTCATACCTTTCTTGATTTGTTGACTTGAAAAGCTTTAATGTAGCATCTTTCTTGAAATTCTTTAACTATAACACTTCGTCACTTTGTGAAAGACGTTCGGTATCAGAGTGACGGAAACTTCTTTGAAATTTGTTGACTTTAATACTTCGTCACTTCAAGAAAGACGTACGGTATCAGAGTAGCAGAAGTCTTGAAACATGTACTTGAGCTTTCATGATGTCTTTATGTTTGTTGGTCGGGTATGAGCATGTGGCTATGAATCATGACTCATTGGGAATCAGCTGCACCAATCGTCGGGAGTACCTGCAGGTTTAGGTTAGTGATAGTCAACAGATATGGACGAAAGTGTCTTTGTCACTTCGTCGAATATGGTTGCAATAACCATGGTTCCCCGTTGATCGGTATAAATACTGCCTGTGATCAGGTATAATTCCAAAGAATCTCCTTGACAGGGTTTCGCAGTTGGACTAGCCGTTCTTATTATCGGAGCGTCTCAAAGCAGACAACACGGTATGAGTGAACTAGCAAGACGAAGTCTCACCGATTGAATAGAAAAATCGATTTGAAAATCAATCGACGTGTCACTTGCTAAAGTGGTTTTATGACACATCGAGAGTGTTAATCATTTCAAAATTCATTATCAATCGTTAATTCATAACCTGGAATAAGTTTGATTCTTATGGAATCGCACCATCGTTTCTTTCCAGTTGTCACAAGTTTGATTCGTATAGAATCGCACAAGTCACCTACCATGAGCTTGTTTGATGTTGGCTCAAGCAGGATTTCCATCTTCATTGTTAATGATATCACTCAGATGTTCTAGCAAAAATACAAGGATAATGCGTAGGACCCTTTATATATTTCTTGTTATTCACATTGTGTGAGATAGCAAGCATAATTTGACAAGTGTCCTAATGAGATTTATGGATGATCTCTTTTGGCTCTAGACTCAATAGTGCACTTTGATTTTAGTGATCGAAGGCTGGAGCGGACTGTCACCATTTTGAATTTAATGAAGTTTTTTTGAGAAAAATTATACTCGGACGCTACATGAACACACAACATTATATTCTTGACAAAATCGTGTCCATGCACTTAGGCTTTTATTTTGAGAAACTCCCCTCATAAATAGATTCAAGTCAAAGGATTGAATGAGGAAGGGAGTGTTGAACATACAATTTTAAAAGATTTTGATTTTTTTATAAACTCTTTAAAAATTGTGTTCAACTCTTTGAAAACTTTTTACTTGAGCTAAAGATTTTGAATATCTTAATGAATTAGCTCAAGTCTGAGAAGTTGTAAGCTTCCCGTTCTGAGGATAAATGTACATAAATGTACACATTCCTTACTTTGAAGTCCGAATTCTAATCTGACATGTACTTAGAAGTCGTGTGTTATTGAGCAAACATTTTAAAAAGCCTTTTGGTAAGTGTGCTCAAAAAACAAGAAGATTTTTTTCTTTTGAAGGTTAAAGCGGCACTTAAAGCGTATGCGTAATCGATGTCATATTATGATTTGATACGTTCTTCGTGAACGTTCGTTTTTGACATTTAAATTTTTATTTGTTTCATGTATAGTTATTTTGTTATTTTACTGTCGACAGTTTTAGAAATTTTTATATATTTTTAGTCGATTTGCGACAGTCCAACGTTTAACCGGTGCGGACCGTTACGCGTTTTGAGCATCGTTAGAAATTTGAACGCGTAATACTTGTATTCCTTCGCCTTTTCTTTGCTTACACAATTCACTCTCACTTTTCTCCCGTAACTGCTTCTACTACCTAATCTCTCACTTATTCTAATACCAACACAATAAAAACCACTGTTTGCATTTTCGTTTTTATTTTTTATGATGATAATTTGTATTTTAACGTATCGTCCAGAGTTAGCCCGATACCGAAGTCAAAAACTTAGCTTAACGTAAACGTCAAACATTATTTTTCACTTATTAAATGTTTTAAGCCAAGTAAAGTGTGTGACAGGGAATAAAACATGGTCTCGGAAGTGTAATCTGAAGCCAATGGTTGTCGGGTTTTGTTAAGTAAAAAAATAGGTATGTCAAAAATCTAAACTTGAAAAGTGGGGGGAATAATTGTGTCAAATGCCAAAAGATTAACTTTATAAACAAACTTAACTAACACTTTTTCTCATTATAAATCAAAAAATAAACACACAACATCCTCCTACCCCCAATTTTTCTGGTCGAGAACACCATCTGGAAACCGCCACCCGGTCGTCAGAAAACTTACATGCTTGATGCTTCCGTTATTAATAAATACTAAAATTCCCTCGTCGTACCTACTTATTCCACTAATTAAAAAGCCAATGCAATTAAGTATTTTTGTAGGTTAGAGTTCGGTGTTATGATTTAACCAATTTCGGTTGAATAAGTGGTAGTAAATGTGTTAGATAAACAAGTTTTGGGAGTTGGTTTAAATGGAGAAAGTCCGGTATTAGTTGTTGGGTTCGGTTCGAGTCTCGGCTATGACAAAGGGGACAAGACGAGTTTTGATCGAGTCCAATCTTGCTTATATAGCATTGTAAGTATTCGCGTTATAATTATTTCGTTGTTTTTGTGTTTTGATTTATCTACGATTGTTACATGTGATGAAATCCGATGAACTTGCGTCGATTAGTTAGATTGTGTTACGGGTTGATTGAACGATGTGAATATAGTATATAGGCTATACTAGATATATTGTGAATGGATTTTTGGGTCGAAAAATGGTTTTGGCGCGTTTTGTAACATACAAATTCGAGCAGAAACTTTGGCACGGAAAACGAGGTCCGAGAAATTATAAAATCTGATTTTGGTTTAGGAAATATGATAGAGCTTATTTTTATGAACGTTTCGGTAATTCGAACGCCCCGTAACTCCTCATAACGAAGAAGTTACGACGAAAACAAGATTTGAAAACTTATAAATTTCAAACAATTATTGGGCATATTTCAAGTGCTGACAGAATTTTAAATGGACGATTTGAGCATTTTTGAGTCCGCTTTAGCCTTCCGGCAAAACACGAAAGTTGTTTAGAATGTCGTTTTACTTTGCCGCGAGGCTTGTTAGTTTTAAAATCGCACGATAACGGGTCAAAACTGAAAGTCAAATTTCTGCAATATATTAAAAATGTAATAGTTTCAGCAGAATCTTGTAGGGGCATTTTCGTCATTTTCCTTCGAGTTTCATGTCTCGGATAAAACTAAAAAGTTGTCCGGAACGTCGTTTTGCATAAAATCCCTTTAGAGTTCGAGTCGTGAAACTGTGATATAGCGGGTCGTTTTGGACGGGTCAGATTTAAGTAAAAATATGTACATATTTATAAAAGTCAAATAAAGTCAAACATTGACTTTATTATGTAAAATGGGTTAATATGAAACTTGCGACTTTGCGAGTTTTTATAAAGATAGTAATCACTACTAGTATTCTGACAATAGTATTTTGGATTTAAATTTTTTAACAAATAATCTTAACTAGATGCGGTATAGAAATTAAATATCCTATATGTATAAAAGTCAACGTAAAAGTCAAACAAAGATTTTAATCGACATTAATATGTCATAAAGGTTAATTGGGTTAATAAAATAATATCGACGGATATTTTAAGAACAACGGGTATTTTACGACCATTGGTCGGGTCTAAAAATGGAAAGTCTAAAAGTAGTAACTTTTGGTAAACATACGGGACGTAACCCCGATACGAGTGATTGATAACCAAATTGGGTGTCGAATGTACGACGAGATAAATGAATATTATTATACGTATAAATAGATGACGAGACTTACTAAAAATGGTAACTTTCCGAAAATAGTAACTTTCCAAAATTAGAAAGTTTCCGAAAATAGAAAGTTTTCAACAAAGTATTGTAACGTGTAAGAAAAGGGAAGATCGTAACTCAATTGTGTGGGGTTTAGGATCTAAACCGCGCAAGTGAATTTCTCATCACATGTGTATGTGTATATATATAGTTTTAATAGTTGCGATGTACGCACTATTCGATCGTATCTTATTGCATAGTAATCGAGCGACATAAATTATAGGTCGCGGTTGTGTTCGTTGTTGCAACGTCCTGAGATTGTTTCGGTTATTTTGATCTTCGACTTCGATCAAGGTGAGTTCATAGCCTCGCATTTAAATTGTTTTAAATTTTTTATAACCCGCAAGGGGGATACATGTTGTTTTGAAAATTGAACGCGATGTGTTTTAATACGTGATATGATTTCATTGCTATGAGTATATGCCTTGTACTGTGTGACTGTTAATTACCGAGGAGGTAAATGCTGAACGCATCAAATATATCTATTGGGTTTGACAACCTTGTCCGGGGTCTGAATCCGATGGTTAACACCCTGTAATAGACATTTTGTATTGAGACTAGGGGTAGTGGCATACTTCCTGGTCAGTATTTTATCCTAAATGATAAATGTGTTAAGGTTCGGTACACGGGCTCATGTTAGTGGAAATCATGATATAACTTGCCTTACAAGAAATGTTATAATTATTTTGTGGAACCAAATATTGCGTTCTGACTGTTATTTGTAAACTCTATGAATTCACTCAACATTTTGTTGACATTTTTAAGCATGTATCTCAGGTTTAGGAGCTGTTGATGGCTTGGAAGGAACGGAATGCGGATATCTGGGATTGTGTCTCGGTGAAAAGTTATACATTTTATAAAAATGGGATTTGTAAGAAAGTCATGCTGTGACTTATTAGAAAAGAAACTTCTAAAGTTATTTGGGACCTATGTAACTCTAATTTTTCTCATATAAATAAAATAAATTTTGTTTTATAAATGTATCATTTGAACGTTTACTGGGACTCGTGTGCATGTATTATGAAGTAGCACCCGAAATGTTGTATTCCGCTGTGTATCGTATTTTGGGGGTGTTACATTGAAAACCGAGTTGTGCACTGAAGTGTACACAAGTCATTTTGATGAGCAAAATTTTGAAAGATTTTGAAACCATTTTGAAAAAATTTAAATAAAATTTGCTCGAAAAACAAGAAGTTTTCTTTTCTTTTTTAAGATAAGTGCACTGACACGTACACGTTCTTTTCTTTAAAAACACGGGTCTCGTACTAAAGTATACGAAAGCCATTGACTTGACCTACAAAACTTTGAATGTTTTGGTTGAATAGCTCAAGACCGAAAAGATTTCTCTTTTCGTTGTTAAGGATAAATGCATTGAAGCGTATATTTTCCTTTAGTTTAAAGACCGAGTTGTTATCTGACATTTAATAACAAACCATTTTGATGAAAACCTAGAGAGCAACCTTTGGAACCTATTTAAGCACGGTTCTAAGGGGTTTACCAACTTTTAAAAACCATTTGAATGTTGTGTCAATTCAATGCAAAGAAGTTGAATTCCAACGAGGATTACAAATCGGTGTTTCATTTGGAAATAATGTTCATGGAATCAACGGAGATTTAAAACTCCTTTCATTTTTCCATTCATTATGAAAACTTGGTGTTGCTTGAGGAGTTTTAAATCTTGAAAAAAAAGATTTCCATTTGTTATTGAAATTCGGTGTTTCATTTTGAGAATTCATTTTTGAAATGAATGGAAATCTTCCACGGTTTGGAATTATCAAAGAAGCGTCATTCTTGTTTTGCAACGAAAGCATTTCTGATTTTGAGTATTTGAAAGGTTTTGAACGACTTTGCTTTGGTCTCCAAACTTGCCTTACCGGTGTAGAACGAGATTTTGGAGTTTCAAAAACATGCTTTTTCTTACTTAAATCACTTGATTTGAAGGCCTTTTGAGAAGTCGGTGTTTCAAAAACTTGAGGTTTCTTTGAAAATTTCCTATCTTTTTGCAAAGAGTATGTTGTAAACTAAGAGACCTTTTTTTGAAATGATTTTGAAGATTCACCTGTGTAAATTTTCTTCGAAACACTTACTTTTGGTGTTGAAAGGTGTGAAATTGGAGATTTCCCTTTGTCCCGGTTTGTATTATCAAACTTTTCTTTTAGGGCATCGTATGATATTCTCAGCTCGCTATATTCTTTTTGATTTGAAATAAGATCTTGTGATGCCAACTTTCATTCGAGAGAAGCAATTTGTTTCAAAAACTGATCTTTTTCGGCTTTAGAGTCTTGACTCTTACGATCCAATTATCGTTCAAGGAAAACTATTGTTTTTTCAAGTTTTTCAAAATATGTTTCGAACTTTTCTGTTTTCTTTGAAAAATCGACTTTGGCATCCTCAAAATCTTTTGTTTGTTGAGCTAAAATCATTTCGAGCTCCTTAATCTTTGTTTCAAAACATGATGTTTCATTTCCAAAAAGAATCTTTTTCTCCCCCGATTCTGATTTAACATTTGTGGAATCAGAATTATACAAAGCTTTTTGAAGGAAATCATTTGAAATTCTAGAGTTAAACTTTTTCTTTTTCATTGATTCAATCTTTTGAAAAACTTTATCAAACTTTTTATCTGCAAATTCAGACAACTGAGACTTTAAATTTTCTGCTTTGTTTTGAAACGTTTAAACTTTGTGTCTAAACTCGTGACTTTTTGATTGAATCAAACAAATTTTTGTAAACCAACTTCAAGTGTTCATTCTCTTTAGTTAGTGAAGCCACTTGATGTTCCAACTCAATGTTTTAAGTTTCAATCTCATCAAAATCGAACTTAAGTTTGACGTCATCACATTGATTAGTTTCATCTCTTGAACTTTGAATTGACTCAAACAAATCTTTATAAGTCTGTTTCAAATGTGCATTTTTTATTTGTAAAGATACCACAAATCTCTCATTTTCTGTTTGCATTGTTTTCAAAGAATTGTTTTCTTGAATCTTATGCTGAAGTGCAATTTCAAAAGCAACACTTTGTGCCTCCATCTTTGAAAAATCTTTTTGAAGCTGGAAAATGGTCATTTTGAGACAACGATTTTCATTTTCCAAAGAAGAGTTTTGATCAAAAATCTTATTCTCATACACATGGCTATGTGACTCTGTATGGTTGACTCAAACTGGGTTTTGAAGAATTCTGTCTGAATGTTCAAAATTAAACACCTTTCATCAAACTCGTCTTTAAGAGACGTGATATATTTGAAATCATCTTTCATTTATTTGGCAAAACCCTTTTCAAAGCAGTTTAGTTGAAAATTGACGTCTTTAACTAATGGTTCAAATTCTTCAGACAATCGATTTCTAGCAATCCTTTTGACATTGTTTTCAATACTCGAATTAGTGAAAACATTCTCTTGAGGAGGGTTTAGCTTTGAAACAGTTTCTTTTTCAAATCTAAGGATTGCATGTTTGACATAGCAAAAATATTTCATTAGAAGACTTTTCCAAAGTGTTAGATCATAATTTCTCAGTTGAGCTTGTTCCAAATGTTTTTTCAAATTAACATGTTTTTTTCAAAGGAACTTTTGGTGGTTCTTTAAATTAAGTCTCACCATATACAAAGCCATGATACGAGAGTGGATATTTACTTTGTTTTACTTTCAAGCATTTTTCAGCTTCACATTTTAATTCCTCTTCAGAGATGATCTTATGATCAGAAAGCAAGTCTTTTCCCATTTCATCAATGTTATACAAGCATGGTGCTAACTCCTTGGATTTGTTTAATAAACTAGGGTTTACATCATTATTTTGGTTCTCAAAGTCAAGACCCTGTTTTCCCGTATTAACATTGTCTTCTTTTAGAAGCAACATTCGAAGAGTCTGATCTATATGTCCCACTTTTCGAAGTCTGTTATCAAGATCGTTTATCTGTTTCAAAAACTTTTGATCTTTCTTTTCAAGTTCATTTTTCCTTTGTAAAAGCGGTTGGACATATCATACTTTTCATTTTCCTTGGCGAATGCCTTATCTTTTTCACAAGCATAAGATTTAAGGTTTGGAATTTCATCATTTAAGACCTTAATCTTTTTGCAGTATTCAGATTCAATTGTCTTATCTTTTGCAAAATGTTTTTCTTTTTCCCTATATTTGTCAAGCTCTTTTGTCAATAAGGCATTCGCTTGCCGAGCTTCACGATTAACTTTATGACATTTTTCAACATCACATTTAAGGTTATTAATCAAGGAAGCAAAGAAAGCACATTGATGCTCATAATCAACATAATCATGTTCTTCCTTATCTCTATCCGGATTCATATTTGGTATATAAAAAATAATATTAATATTATTCTCATTCACCACATACGTATCAGGAATATATTCAAGTTGTTCATGATTTTGTATCACATGAGCAAACATATTTTTAAATGTATCGATATTGAATGAGGTACCTCAGTCACTGTGTCACTGTCATATGAAGGACCCATATCAACATCTGCATCATTCACTTCTTAATTGCTGCTTTCTTTCTCAAAACTTCTGTTTTCATTCTCTAATCTACAGAATGTAGTATTTGAACTGCCGTTTTCTGACTCTGTCCCACCGCTTTTCGTGATAACTAAACTGGCTTCCAATGCTTAAACTGTATTGATCTAAACATCGTTTGACTGCAGCTCCAATCTATTCTGAAACTCAACTGCTTATGTGACAATCCATAATTTCAGGTCATTTTACGTCTATTAACTCAAATTATTTATTTTGAGCTTTTATGTATTTACTTTTAATTTCAACCGTTAAGTTATATCGCGTAAACGAAAAGTCAACAATTAACGTAAACCGGCTTTAAATAAATAAAAGTTTACGTCAAACAAGTGTTATATAATTATTACGAAGATACTTTATAACTTTTCATATTTTAATTTTATACGTTACGTAAAAGGTTTACGTTTCGCGTTTTAAGCCTTTATGCATGCATGTAAACTATACCACCTTTCTACACTTAACCAAATACCCACAATTATATCCAATACCCAACGATTATACAATTCTTACCCAAAAATACCACCATGTTCGATTATGTATGTATGCATACACAAAACAATACTAAGTGTTACATTTCTAAATACCATGTGCTTAAATCAACAACTATCATCTACTTTCTTACAACTTCTATCTAATACTTACACAAGCCACTCCCCCTCCATGCCAATCTCTTACACACCTTAACCCCTTTGAAATCATAGATTTGATGGAAATTGGTTCCCTTGATATGTTGATTATAAAAGGAACTACCAACTAGCTCATACTTCTCATTTTCACAACTAGAAAAGATTAAATACTCTCCTTTTTACTCATTGAAAAGCCACAACACACATTAAGCCATAAGAAAATTTCATAGTTTCCATTTTAATGATATTATAAGTATACAAGTGTGATCAAGGATATTATCTAAGGTGTTTCTAGTTGATTTGCAAGTTAGGGTTTCTATTTTGGAAGCAAGGGTTTATAAAAATAAGCTAAGGTTTGCATGTTCTTGGGTTATAAACTTGTTGGGATTTTTAGTTTTTTTAAGTTATCATCTTCATCTTCACTACCATATAAAATTTCATTTCATAATTTCTATACTTCATTTACATATTTCTCTACTTACTTAATGTATTTATATATATGAACATCAAGATTACTATGTTATATCACCAACTAGTTAGCTTTTATAAACATTTACAAAGAAATTAAGAACACTACACACTTATGATTATTAATCAAGTGTAAAGTTTGTTACTTATTAACTAGCTTATTTAGTTTGTAAGTTATTTTATATAATTATTCATTGTTTTAATAAGTGTTGGATGGGATTATGTTAGTTTAAATGTGTTGATTATGATGGTGGATGAAGTGGTTAGGTTAGAAGGTTTTTGTTGTGTAAAAGTGAGGTTAAAATTAGGTTTTGAAAGTATATAAAACACCCCTAAGGACAACAGGTATAAAACAGTTAGTTATGGGTTTTTTGACAAGTTAAACCTTAAAAATATGTTAGTAAGTCTCAATATGATTCCGTGCATATAATGAACGCGAAAAATGGACTTAAAACGAAGAAGTTAGAGCCAAAAATGGCAGAAAAATAATCCATGATTTTAACCATTTTCGAATCCGAACCGGCTTAAGTATAAAACTACAATGTTGTCCAGAATAATAAAGCGGGTTTTGAAGCTTAAAAGTGTAAAATGAATTAGTTATTCTTAATCAAACTTAGACTATTTTTCGGAAAGTGTTATAAAAATTTCTGCACTATTTTTCCTGACATGAATAGTAGAATTATATTTTTGGACATTTTCGGTCCATTTAAACTATAAAAACCTTAGGAAATATTTTAGCATCACTTATATAATATTTATACGCGGTTTAAAACCTTATAAATATTATTTTATGAATTAACTAAACTATATATATATATATATATATATATATATATATATATATATATATATATATATATATATATATATATA
>BQNB010014879.1:0-74260 GCA_026074375.1 Tanacetum coccineum | reverse complement strand
ATTTGCAAGAGTCATGGTATCTTCCCTATTTGGGGAAAATCTGTTTGCAAGATCAGAAGTATCATATAGGATCTCATACAAACAGGGCTTTTCAGATTGAGCTTTCTTGAGGTACCTTGGATTAGCAAAGGTTGGTCTACCATTATATGTTGAGCATTTGGGTGCTAACATATGAATGGTCTGAATTGACTGATTATGAGTGTAAACAATTTCATTTAAAAACTTTAATTGTTTGTCCATTTCAATCATCTTGTTAATATCTTTTTCTTCCTTAACCTTTAAATCCGAAATGACCTTACTTTTCTCTTTGAGTTGACCTTCAAATTGTGATTTTGTTAAATGTAACATTCCGTATTTAAGGTCACTATTTATTTCGAGCTTTATTTCTATTTTTATTTTTATGCAAAGTCATTAATTTTACGTTTACCCGATTTGGTAAAAATTTTCCATTCTTAGCTTTAAGTGAGCCGTATTTAGGAATCTATTCCGTCTTCATGCCTTAAGTGGTTTAATATTCTCATAATACTCCCCGATGATTATAATTTACATCATTGTCATTTTCCGTTGTGTTCGCGTTTACGTAAATTTCTTGCTTAAAACTCGCGTTTACCTTAAACCTTACCTTTTATTTAACTAAATTTTTCACCACACTTTTAAATTAAATACAAAAATGAAAAAAAAATCATAATAACCCTATATCTAGGCCATATGGCCGGTTGTATACTCACACACACAACACAATTCAATTTTTCCATAAAAACCTCATTATTATTTCACTTCTCCATACATGCAACTTTATAAAAAAAACCATTCATTTCCAAAAAAAAACCTTCTCCTCCTCCCTTGTGTTTGTTGCTGCCGTACACCATTCTACCACCACCACCACTCTCACAAAAACTTTCTACTCATTTTTATCATCTTATCATCATCCTAAGGCTTCTTGCAAAGTTTGGTGAAATTTCTTGAAGATTTGAAGAAGTTGTTGATGTTTTATTGAAAGGTTTTCATTGGGGTTTTGTTGAGGCAAATATTAGTGACATCTTAGAGGGTTAGAAGCATTTTAAATCTTTGGTTTTGGGTCTTCTTTGGTCCGAAATCAGCCATCAACTAAGAAGGGTGTTTTTGTTTTTGATTCTCTAGCCTAAATCAACTCCTAGTAAGATCTTCTCTTTATTTTTAATTTTTCTTTTATTTTTGAATCATGCAAATGGATGATGGATTCTGGAAATATTGAGTTTTTGAGTTTATGATTGTGTTCAATGATTAGTTATGGCATTGTGTTATGATTTAGAGGGAACAAAATAATGTTTGGATTGATTTTAGAAAGGGTTTATGGGACTGTTTGTATATCAGTAGCAAAACGTGGGTTTATCTCAAACTTTTTGGCCTATAGCCTCCTGGGAAATTTAATAAATGGATAGATATAGGTCTTAGCATCATGGGATAGTTGGATGCCCAACCAATTCCTCCGGATGAGGAAGTTATGGCCGTTTTACGGTAACTAGTCGAATCTGGATAGTTGTTTGGAAAACGGATTTAACCACTAAACTTTTCCACAAAGTTCTGCATTTTAAAGCATGGGTCAGTAGTAGACACATTAATATAACTTCTCCAATTGGAATCACTTTGATTGCTATCATGGTTTGGGATTTATGACCGTTTTCGTAAAGGGTAAAATTTTTGGAAATAATCTGGTTTGAGTAGTCAGGGGTAAAAGAGTCTTTTACTATGGTTCTGAAACTTTGTAGATAACGAGCCTTACATTTTTGAAAACTAGACTCGAAGGGCTTTCCAGGAGTGAAAGCCTCATATTTAGAACATTTGTGAGCTAGGAGTTATGAGTTCATCAAGTCAAGTTAAAATCAGAAACTGAGTTTTTACGTCTAGTCCCAAAGTTTAAAAACGTTTAGTACACCTTGATAAAATAAGAATTAAAAGCCGAAACTTAGTAGAGGTTTATTTAACTATGAGACCAGATCATAAGTCATTTTGGGAGTAAAAATAATTTGGGGAAGTTCGAATGCAATGCCATACATATTTTGGGAACATGTCTCGTGACCACTTGTTTTATTTTACGTATTGTTTCTTTTCATCGTACTAAGTCGCGTCACGTCTTTTAGGAGGTGCTTAGGAGTACTTCCCGCTCGTTCGAGACTCGTCACACTTCTGATCTAATTATTCTCTCGGTGAGTTCATAGCCTCGCCTTTCTACTTATAAATGTTTTTATAAACCCCGCGAGGGAGATACATGCTAGTTTTATAAATTGAACACAAGTGATTTTCGGTATGCTGGACCCGATTGTGAACTAATTGCATAAGTACCTATTGCAAAAAGGCCCCTAATTTCATGCACTGTTAATTACCTATGATGGGTGAGCGCTAGTACATTAAGTAGATCTATTGGGCCGTGACTGCCCTGTCTGGGGTTGTGACATCCATGGCGCGATCACCCCTAAAGGACATTTTGTATTGAGAATTTCTTTAGGTATATTGCAATATTACCTAGTTGTGGGGCAAATGATTACATATTTATAATATGTTGGTTAACGTTTCAGTGGCATGAGCTTAATGCATTAGTGATTATAACTTGTTTGATCCACAAGTTTTCGATGATTAAAAATACTTGTGTTCACTCTTTATTTCATATAAACTCTATGGATTCACTCAACGTTTTCGTTGACTTTTTAGCATGTTTTATCTCAGGTAATCAGGGTTGATGGCTTGGAGTGGCGAATGGAGTTTAGCGCGAAATGTTTTGACTAAACTTGTTTTGGTTCCATTCATTAAAAACACTTTGTGTTATGGTTTTAAAACTTATGTTATGATGTTGTATGGTGACGATCTTGTGGACAAATTTTCGACTCTGATCTTACATGAATGGGACAATGTTATGTTTTAAACGTCTCTTTTGAGTCGTTCTTTATATTCTTATGTTGTTGTGCTATGACTTAACACCCAAACTGTTGGTTCCGCTGCAAGTAAATTTGGGGGTGTTAAAACATTCGATGATTGTTTTCTTTAAATATACAAATGAGTCATGTTTGAACTCTTGTAATTTTTGTTAAAAGCAAATTATTAGGACCTGAATTTACTTTGAAAATTTTAATCGAATGTGACATTTTATTAAACGTCTCTTTTGAGGTCGTTTTCTATAACTTGTACTTTATACTATGAAGTAGCACCCCAAAGTGGTATTCCGCTGCGTTGTGATTTTATGGGGGTGTTACAGCATTTCTGTCAGTTTTAGCTTAATTTAGGCTTATTGCATTTGCTTATTCCTTTCTCCTAAGTGCTTTTTAGATCTTGTTTTTTTATTCTGTGCTAGCTTATTGCTCCTTGTGCTTTGCTTATTTGTGTAGAAATAGCCAAAAGAGTTAAGAATTTTAGACTGTAAGTAAAAATGCTTATTCTGTCGATTTTATTTGCTTATTTTTATGTTTATTCTTAAGTTTTAAAAAGTTTGTTTTCACAAAAGTTGTGTTTTTACAGCTTATTAATAAGCTGTATAAAAAGTTAAAAAAAAGAGCAAAAAGGGGAATTGAGGAAGTTGAGGGTGAGCACGACTCGAACCCTCAACCTCAACCCATTTCAACCCTTTTACACACACCAAACCGCTGCGCCCTTGGGACTTTTTCATTATAGTCCCAAGGTGTTTGGTATTTAAGGTGATTTTTAGCCCATAAGCCCATAAGCCCGTTTAGCTTATTTCTGGCTTATTAGATAAGCCATTTTTCTCCCTTTTATTTTTCTTGCATCCAGCATAGTCTTAGCTACTTTTTGTAATTTTTTCATATTTTCCTATTTTGTTTACTATTTTTAATCATTTTTTTCTTTTTAAATCATAATAAATAAATTAAAAGTCAAAAAAATATAATTTTTTTAGAAAATTTTCTTTTATCATATTGCACCTAGGAAAATTAATTTTGCATCCGTAGAGTTAAAATTTCAAAATTTCATTTTTTAAAGAACGGGATTCGGGTCCGGTTCTCGTTTTTAGCTTTTAATCACTTTTAGCTTTCGTTTTTAGTTTTTCTTTAATCGTTTTTGCATTTTAATCATAGAATTAGAAAAACCAAATCCAAAAATCCTTAATCCATTCAAACGCGCTGTAAAAATTTTTTTGAAAAAAAAATTTAATTTTAAAAAAACATTTTTTTTTTTTATCAAACCGACTCGACTTTCCAATTCACTTCTCGTTTGGGATTGAAAACACTGGGAATATCTACTAACTTCCGGTTTCATTGATTTTCTGATAAATTATCCTTATTATATAATTATAAGTATTTATAAATTTATTATTGTATTAAAAAGGTTAATTATCTCATCAAGCACTCAATTGACTAATGATCAGATTTTAAATAAGTATTTTTAAAAGATGTTTCCAAACTATTCTATTTTAGCTTTTCAAATCCATCTTTTCTCTAAGGTTTTATCTACTGATTTTTAAGTCTTAGTGAACGCATTACTTTCTCTCTATACTTTAATACAATACTGCAATCTTTTCTTCATAGACAACTTCATTTTTCTGATGAACAATTAATTGTGCCTCTACAGATTCTAGGCCTAACTGATAAGCTACAATTTCTAGATTAGCCTTACTAAGAGTTTGTCTCTTTCTTTTTTTTTTTTTTTTGGTTTTTTTTTTTTTTTTTTTTTCAAACTGTTTTTGAAGTTTTTATATGTTTTCACACACTATTATACAAGATTGAACTTGTGTTCAGACCCTGAGGAGTTTGCAGTGTAGGCCATAAGAGCAAACTCAGTTGGTTCATCTTGAGCCATATAACTCCAGTCATATCCCAGTCCATCTTGAACAGTCAAAGCAATAGTCCTAAACAACCATTTCATCAGAGGTCTCATATAGTACATCCTTCTGTGTTGTCCCCTGCTCATATACCCTTCATTCTCCCTTCTAGTTCCCTTTAATTTCTGGGTGCCTCTGCATTCCATTGCAAAATGCCCCTTCTATGACCAGTTAAAGCTTCGAACCTTAGTTCTTTTATTAAACCTACAGGTTCTTTGCCATTGAAGATTAACTTTCTTCCAGTCTTCTTATAAAATCACTCAACCCTCATAGAAAGCATGGCCACCTGCCATATAAGGTCCATTTCTTCCAAATCATCATGATCAATCTGCTCTAGGTCTTCATCATCCAGTTGTGGACTATTTGACTAATTAGCAAAGAATGAGAACATTAGATCATCAATATATATGAATGAAGATCATGTCCTAAGAAATATGGCTCTAATGCAGTAGAAAACACCATTACCAGTATTAACTTCATTACTTCTGCTAATTGTCTTCCTCAGAGAGAAAGGCCACATCGAGAGTTTTGAGGATGATCCAGAGGAACCTTTGATATTTAATTAAACACTTTTAGGTTATTGTATAGATCATCAATATCCAAATCATCTATACCATCTTTGTTCCTCATAATCAAGGCTACATTGTTCCATGATGAAGGTAGAGCTCTTAAAAATTTCTGATTTGCATCTTTATTAGAAATAGCTGCACCATGAACTTCTAGTAGGCTGATAAGTTTTTGAAACCTATCATATGCATTATCTAGGCCTTTTGTGTTAGATACAAAAAAGTTTTCAAATTGTTGCTTTAAGACATTCTTCTGTATCTTCTTAGATTCAACATTACCACCAAACCTGCTCTTGATAGCAGCCCACAAAGTCTTTGCATCCTTTATTGCATGGAACCTTAGCTGATACTCATTAGAAATAGCCAAAAGCATAATGCTTTTAGCTTTTCATTCTCTTTGTCTTGCTAATAGTGCTTGAGCAGTCTTTGGAGGTACTTCAGTTTCAACACCCTTTTCATCAGTTGTTACTTGTATAGTACCATCAACATTCAAGATCACTTGCCACAAACTATAATCTGTGTTAGTGAGATACTGCTCCATCCTCATGCTCCAAAGGGTATATTCACCCTTCTTGAGGATAGGAAGTTTTATAGTAGACACCATTTGAGGAGATTCTACTGGTGCTATTTGTGTTGCAGGTTCTTCACCAGACATTATATTTTATAGGAAGAGATCTAGATCTGATAAAGTTCTTCTTATTTAGAGTTTCTCTACTAGCTCTAATACCACTTGTGAATACCCAGATAAACAGATCTTCTTAGCTTGTTAAAGCTTAGTTAACTTGGATAAATCCAAAACTAACTATATGAGAAACTATGATTATGAATACTACAAGTTATGCGGAATCTAACATGTAATACAAAGAAAAAAAAAGAATACTAAAAGCTTTAGATATAATGATTGCAAATATTCTATCTAGGTTACAGAATAACTAACTATGAATTGATAATTCTAACTATGCCGTAGGGTTCCTTTTATACATCAAGGAAACCCTAATGGGCTTACAAAAGGCGTACAATGATAATGCATATCTATTCCTAATATAACTCATGCATATCACTTTAGCAGTACTAACTATATAATACTAACAGCACTAACTATTAACTAACAGTACTAACTATATTGGTAGTACTAACATTTATACTGATAGTACTAACTAATATAACCAGCAATACTAACTACTTAGTCTATTTCTTTAGTCTTTAGCGGCAATATCAATCTTGAACCAACAGTAGTAAAGTAATACTGGCAGTAGTAACTCAAAATTCCCAAAATTTCAGATACCATAATCCTGAGTAACTAGTTCCTCTAATATATCTAAATATACGCTTAGCGGCTTCTAAATGGATAGTCTTAGGATTTTCTTGAAAACGAGCACATAAGCAAACACTAAACATAATATCGGGCCTACTTGCAGTTAAATAAAGTAAACTACCAATCATACCACGATATTTAGAGCTATCCACGGAGTTGGCTTCATCGTCCTTAGTGAGCTTGATCTCTGTTGACATCGGCGTCTTGGTTGGTTTGGAATCTTCCAACTTGAACTTCTTTAACATCTCCTTAATGTACTTGGATTGATTGAAAAATATTTCGTCTTTCATTTGTTTGATTTGAAGACCCAAGAAGAAGTTCAACTCCCCTATCATATTCATCTCAAACTCGTCGTGCATGATTTTTGCAAAATCATCACACAAGTTTTGACTCGCAGAACCAAATATAATGTGGTCAAAATATATTTGAACAATGATAAGATGTGATTTTGATTTCTTCGTAAAAAGTGTATTATCGACCATTCCCATTGAATACTCGTGTTTTATCAAAAATTCTTTTAGTCTGCCATATCAAGATTTAGGAGCTTGCTTAAGACCATATAAAGCCTTCTTAAGTTTATAAATATAGTTTGGTTTTTTAAAATCAATAAACCCTGAAGGTTGAGCAACAAAAACCTCTTTGTTTATAAAACCATTTAGAAAAGTACTTTTTACATCCATTTGATATAATTTAAAATCATTTGCACAAGCAATAGCAAGAAGTATTCTAATTGACTCTAATCTAGCTACCGGAGCATATGTTTCATCATAATCTATACCTTTTTGTTGATTATATCCTTGTGCTACTAGTCTAGCCTTATTTCTAAATACTATACCGTTTTCATCTAATTTATTTCTAAAGACCCATTTTGTTCCTATGACGGATTGACTTATAGGTAAAGGGACTAATTCCCAAACATCATTAGCTATAAATTGATTTAGTTCTTCTTGCATAGCTACAACCCAACTTTCATCTTTTAATGCCTCTTTGACATCTTTTGGTTCTATCGTTATAAAAAAACAAAGAATTTCCTATGATTTTGGCTTGAGACCTTAAGGTTCTTTGATTAAGATTTCCAATGACTTTACTAGTGGATGCTTTTTTTGACTCTTTTAATGTTAATGATTTCTTCAACTTCTATCGACTCATCTTCTTCATTATTAGTATTTACTGTTTTGTATTTTTAATAATGCTTCTTCTTCACAACATCATAATAACATCAACCAATGGGTGGTAATTTGGTAGTAGGAAGACTTTCATATTGAATGTCTCGTTGAGTGATTCATTTTTTTTTTTTTTCACTTTCATTGTATGTATTATTTAATACGACATAAGCTTTTCTATTTTGAGAATATCCTAGAAAAATACCTTTGTATGACTTTAGGTCAAACTTGGTAAGATAGTCTTTAGTATCAAAATAAGCCATGCTTCCAAATACTTTAAATATTATACGGAGGGTTTCTACCTCTAAATATTGCATAAGGGTTTTTTCCTAGTATTGGTCGAATTAAAATTTATATTAGTGATATAAGCTGACCGTATCAATCGACATTGACACCAAAACGTTTTGTGGAATGGATTGTACATTAAGCCATAGTCCTAGACATCTCTTTGTAATGTCTTATTCTTTCTTTCTACTACCACATATGAAATGTGGATGTACTGGAGCGAGAGTTATGAGTATGCCATCGCATCACAATAAGCTCCGAATTGACTTCATTATCAAATTCCCGACCAATGATCCGTTTTAAAAGCATTATAGGAACTACCTAGTTGGTTTTGAATTTTTCCTACTAATATTTCAAATTTCTACACAAGCTTCATTTTTTAGTCTTTAGAAATCTAGTCCATGTATAAATAGAATTAGTCCATCTACTACTACTAAGGTGTATAAAATACCTCCAAGCATAATTCCGATGACCAAATAAGTCCATATGTATTAATTCTAAACATCTTTTAGTGGAAACCATATTTTTCGCTTTATGACTTGCATGAGATTGCTTCCCTATTTGGCAAACATCACAAAAATGTTTATCATATTTTAGCTTAGGTAAGTTTCTAATTAATTCTTTGATACAACTGATTTAATTAAACCATATTTGCTGACCAAGCTTCTATGCCATAAAGGTAGAGTTATCCACTACCGAGGCGAGACATAATTTGTCTTGAGACTTATTTTCTAATTTCATTACGTATAAACCATTTTCCCTAATCTCGTTTTCTATGATTTTACCATCTTTAATTATTTCACTACCTTCTTCCATGAATAGTTGACACTTATTAGTCCAATTTGACTGACACTAAGTAAAGTAAAACAAAGTTTATCTTACTTGTTCTACATTAGATATAGTAAGAGATCATTAGAGAATGTACCGTTGCCGTATGATTTTTCCTTTTAGGTTACTTCCAAAACCAACATTACCCCGTCGTATGCTTTGTAGGGTAAGGAATAAACTCATGTACCGGTCGATATGTTTGGAGCAACCACTATCTTTTGATCCTCATATCGGTTCCAAGCATGTTCTCAAGCATACCTATTTCAACAAAAACAAATTCAAGCGTTTGGTCCCCAATATCTCATGGGTCTGAAAATGTTAGTGTTGTACATCCTTGCATTTGTTGCAATTGATTGGGATATTGAAATGGGATACAATTTCCCTATTTAAAGGAATCCATGATTTGTTGGTTGTTCCAATTTATAGGTAGAAGTTTTGATGAATTGGTTTGCTAGATTTCTCTTAGATTGAGTCTTGTTGTATCTTGGTTGAAAAGGAGATGTTTCTTCTAGGTGAAGGTGTTATTGGTCTAGACCTCGTTTTGACATAACCCTTGATGTTTTTAAAGACGGTTTTCTTTAACTCCATCAAGCTATTCGATGTTATTAGTTTCTCCTATGTAATAATAAAAATCCATCAAGAAACAAGGTGGACTAAAAACATGTTTCTGTCCTTTTTCACCAAGGCGCGTACTCACGGATCCTGGTAAGTAGATCCGTGCACCTTTATGGTGGATCCGTCCGTCGCTTTTTCAGCAGACGATCCAACGAAACTCATGTTTTTAGTTCCGCTTGTTGACGCTTTACTATTATCAAATCCTAGACCTATTTTACAACTATGTGACTTTTGATTATTTTATTCTCTAAGTGAATTAGCGCTTTTAACAAATTTAACAAATTTAACTTGAGTTTCTTTAAATTTGGCGTTTTTCATTTAAGTTCTCACAATATACTTACAGCAATTCTCAATTTATTTACTTCTCTCAAGTTTCCTTAATTTTTAGTCATTTAAATCTAAAATTTATTTTTCTAAAAAGAATCTCTTTTAGTTTTCAAAATTTTATTCTCGTTAATCATTTTTAAGCTAATTTCACATAAGCTATCGTATTCTATTTGCATATGTTCATTATCAAGAGAAGATTAATTGTCACTATAGCAAGAAGAGTTAAGAGTTACCTCATTCAACGATTGAGCCATGAGACAAGTTTCATCGTTGGTTTTGTCTTCAGCGTCAGTTTTGCTATCGCTCTAAGAACCCTCCAATTAAGCCTTTTGTCTTTGTTTTGCTGAGAGGTTTTGGACAAGTCGCCAACCAGATTATTTTGATCACCGCAATCTAAAACATTTCCGTCACATTTCCTTCTCTCATCTCTTTGTCGAAAATGATTTCTTTTCTCTCTTGGGTTTGCCTACAAAATTTACCCTTTCTTCTAAAGAACTTTTTAAAGTTTCCTTACGTCCATATCATATTCTCCGACATCGTATCGGATGTCGAAGTTTCATCACACTAGACCTCTTTCTTAGCTTTTAAGGCAATGAACTTAACTCTTTCTTCTTGCCTCTATAAATTTTAGATTCTTTTTTTATGACTACATCATGTAACTTTTAGATTGCCGATAAGCCGGTCTAGATCTAGTGATGACCAAAATTCTTTATTCAATTCTTCAATCGCCGTGACCTTTAGCTCGCCATTAGGATGTAGAAGCTCTGAAGAAACTTCCTTAGATAGTTCTCCTTGCTAGAGAAACCTTCATCAAGAGCTTTAAGACTAGTAATAATAGTGTTAAATCTAGCAAAACCGCTATCAATAGATTCTTCTTTAAGGATAGTAAATTGTTCATATTGTTGAACAAGAAGATCTATTTTATTATCCTTTACTTGGCTATTACCTTGATGTGTGATTAACAACGATTGCCAAATATATTTAGCCGTTTTACACATAAAATTCTTTAGTATTCCTTTTTAGGTAAAGCATTATAAAGAACCATTTTTAGATAATTATTTTAGCAAGTTTCTTTTAAGAAATCATCATCTTGTTATCAAAAGGAACCATTTATAAAACTGGTTTTCCTTTGTTTCTAGCAAACAGGGCGGTGGAAAATCACCATTCAAGATAATATGCCAAAGATCTAAATCTTTTGCTTTCACATAAGTTTCAAATCTATTTTTCCAATAGATAAAATGATCACTTTCAAAAAGAGGTGATCTTTGCATAGATTTCCCTTCTAGATATTTATCCAAATACGTAGATCGATTCAAGATTTAATGTACAATATACGTTAAAGATCTTGGGTGACCTTGGCTTTTGATACCAATTGTAGAAACTAGAAGGGGGGTTGAATAGTTTTTACTGTTTTAAAATTAAAACTTAGCTCGTCGACTTATGTGAATTCAAGAGATATACACAAGTGTATATGATAGTGATGCAATAAGTAAATAAACAATCTACGAAGTATGAACAAGTAGAGATAAGAAAGATAAAACCGATGACACAATGATTTATAGTGGTTCGGCTACAAAGCTCCTCTTCGCCCTACTCCACTCCTCAAGTACCCAACCTGAGAGTTATCTTTAATATGTCAACAAGCTCCTTTTAGGCGAAGAAAACCGTACACGTCGTTTACACTTTTTCCTGTACTAAGCTAAATACCGAGTTCTACTTCGAGATAGAACCAATCTAACACACTATGTATTTTGTGGCTTAAATACTAACCTATCTACACATATGATACACCACAACACACAACACACAAGCACAAGATATATGTTTGGGTTAAAAGGACCTTAAAGATGATCATAGATTAATACTACTCAAGTATATATTAGTTGCTGACAAGCCATAACTTAGTGCTGCTGGTAATATTAATGAAAATTATGCTAAGTAGTTATACTAAGGTAGTATAAAGTTACTACTCGCTAGTAACTATTGTAGATAATTAGTAACTGTTAAGTATAAAAGTAAGTCTGCTAGTAGAATTTAAAAAAAAAAATAAAAAAAAAAAAAGACGGCACAGAGATGAAGACTAAAAATATACTAAGTATTTCTACTGCTATTACTAAATTAAGTACTGCTAGTGTATGTTAGTACTGCTAGAGTAAACATCTAATAGTTTGAATACTGGCTTGTGCTCATTTACAACTGCTGAGTATTAAACTGCTGGAATGGGATTAATGCTGTCAGAGGTGAGATCAAGACATATTAGAGAAGAGATAAATTTGATAGATGAAACAATAAATACTTATGAAGATAAGTATCAATAATATGTAAGAAATATGTATAAACTTAATTATTTAAGAGATTATGTTTACTTATGGGAAAAAGATTCATAATTTTTATTTTTATCACACAGTTTTTATATAGATATTCCATAGTTGTGCATAGCAATCAAAGTAGTATTCAAGCTAATATGTAAGTTCAAAATAGTATTCAAAATATTAAAAGTTTTGTAAAGATATTGTTTTACTATTGGGTTCTTCTTAGTATTACAAACTAGATTCCGCATAGTTTGTGATATATTCAATCAAAGTTTCTACATTAGTAGTTTTGGATCTATCCAATATAACTAAGCTTAACAAGCTAAGTAAGATCTGTCAAGAAGGGATCAACAAGTGGTATCAGAGCTTGGTTTGAGAAACTCAGAAATAAGGAAGAGACACTATATCAACACAAGATTCCTCATAATTAAAGTAGAAGATGGAATCACAGTCAGAAACTACCCAAACAGTGTCTACATTAAAACTTCCTATACTCAAAACAGGAGACTATGATCTATGAAGCATGAGAATGAAGGAATATCTTACTCACACTGATTATGCTCTTTGGGAGGTTATTGTAAATAGTAATGCACCTTCTGTTGCATCAGCTAGTGCTGAAGGTCATATTCCTCCCAAAACTGCAGAACAAAAGCTAGCAAGGAAAAATGAATTGAAAGGAAAAAGCACTCTGTTGTTAGCCATTCCTGATGAGCACCTGTTGAAGTTTCATGAAATCAAGGATGCAAAGACCTTATAGGAATCTATTAAGGCCAGATTTGGAGGAAACCAATAATCAAAGAAAATGCAGAAAACCATTCTGAAGCAGCAATATAAGAATTTTACTACATCAAAATCTAAAGGACTGGATAAAACCTGTGATAGGTTTTAGAAACTCATCAGCTAATTGGAAATTCATGATAAAGTTATCTCCCAGGAAGATGCAAATCTTAAATTGCTAAGAAGTCTACCATTAGCTTGGAACAATATTTACCATGCTCAAGAGAAACAAATCAATCTAGACACAATGAGGCATGGATGATTGGTACAACAACTTGAAAAGTGTATGAAGCTGAATTAAAACCAATCAAGCTTAAGCTTCAAAATCTCATAATGTGGGCTTATTGTATCTTCAAAAACACTAGCAGTACTAATGACGTAGTTAATACTTTCCTCATAAGTTCAACTGCTAGCTCACAGGGACAAGCTTATTCCTTAACCTATGCTGATGATGTCATGTTTTCCTTCTTTGTCAATCAATCTAATAGTCCACAGTTGGACAATGAAGATTTAGAGCAGATTGATACTGATGACCTTGAAGAGATGGATCTCAAATGGTAGGTGGTTATGCTTACCATGAGGGTGAAAAGATTCTTAAAGAAGACATGAAGGAATCTAAATTTAATGCAAAGAACTGTTGGCTTTGATAAACAAGGTTGAATGTTATAACTGGCACAGAGAGGGTTTACATTGCTTGAGAATGCAGGGCACCAGGGAATCAGGGAATAGGAAATGGGAGATCTCCAAGAAGAATTGTACTAGTATAGACTTCCTACAATTCCTTAGATTGTATCAAGATGGAATAAGTGTTTAGATTGGAGCTATCAAGCTG
The DNA here is from genome assembly GCA_026074375.1 of Tanacetum coccineum. Classification (NCBI taxonomy): domain Eukaryota; kingdom Viridiplantae; phylum Streptophyta; class Magnoliopsida; order Asterales; family Asteraceae; genus Tanacetum; species Tanacetum coccineum. The sequence goes on along the minus strand of BQNB010014879.1, from coordinate 60,436 downwards.
AAGAAGTACCCACCGGACTTTGCTCCTAATGGCCCATTTGTCTCCTGGTTCATCCAGTCCATCAAGCTTTAATGCTGAGGTACAAAATTACTCGAAAGAGATTGCATAAAAATCAATAAACTCTTCAAAATAGTATTATCAAACAACATGAGTGCTCTTAAAAAATATAATCTAGAAATATAGGGTTATCAATTATGCATAAGAATCTTTAGAGCTAGAAGTTGTTGTTCATCAAAAAAAAATGAAGCAGTTAATGAGGAAGACATTTGCATTTTTTGAAATATGATGTTAAGTAAGAGATAATTCTATAACATAGCTTAAAAATCATTAGCAGAGGCTTAAAAAAAAGAATAATTTAAAACCTAATATTAGAAAATTTTGAAACATCAACCTATGAAGCCTAACGTAACTCGCCAAACAGTCAAATAAGTGTTAATAACAAGTCTGGTGTTGGATTTGACAGTCAAATGAATGAAAATGAAATGCATGATTGTTATCTGAATAAAGGTGAAGTGTTTGAAAGTGCATTTGATAGTAGTGTGAATGAGATTAAAAAGGAAAATAATCAAGTAAATGATAGGTTTAAGAATGTTGAGGGATATCATGCAGTTCCTCCTCCCTACACTGGGAACTACATGCCCTCAAGACCTGACTTGTCCTTTACTGGATTAGATAATTCTGTCTATAAGACTAATGTAAGTAAAACTATCACTAGTGTGCCTAGAAATGAAACATCTGCATCTAAGTCTAGTAAAGATAGTTTTAAACAACCTAAAGATGTTAGGCCCAGTGCTCCTATCATTAAAGAGTGGGAGTCTGATAGTGATGATAATTGTGTGATTAGACCTTCATTTGAATAGAATAAACCTAGTTATGCTAAAATCAATTTTGTTAAATCAGATGAAAATACTAGGAATCTGTTATTGAACAAAACACATATAGGCAAGCTGAAAACCTTAGGAAAAGTCAGAGTCCTAGGGTTAATAAAAGAAATTGGAATGGACTAATGACTCAAAAACTAAGGGATGATTTTGAGTTCAATAAGAAAGCTTGTTTTATATGTGGAAGTATTAACCATTTAATCAAGGATTGTAACTTTTATGAGAATAAAATGGTTGGAAAATATGTGTTGAATAATATGAGAAGGGTTACTGATCAAAGGGAAGCTAGACCAGTATGGAACAATGCTCAGAGGGTGAATCACCAAAACAAATTAACTCACCCACATCCTAAAAGAAATTTTGTTCCAACAGCAGTTGCAACAAAGTCTGGACTAGTGCCAGTTAATACTGCTAAGCAAAGCTCTTCAAGAGCAGCAACATCAATTAGTACTGCCAGGCCTGTTAATACTACTGCCCCTAAATCAAAAGTGAATGATGCATCACCCATAAAATATTCTTATTTTAAAGCACATTCACCAATAAGAAAGGCTTTTAACCATAAATCAGCAGCTAAAAACAATAATATTAATGAAAAATTTAAAACTGCTAGAGTTAACAATGTAACTACTGCTGGGTCAAAAGCGGTAGTTAATGCTGCTGTGGGAAATAGGGAAAATGTTGTTAAGTCCTCAGCATGCTGGATTTGGAGACCAACAGGAAAAGTAATTGACCATATCTCCAAAGACAGTAGATCATACATGCCTAAAAGATTTGATTATGTTGATCCTCAAGGCAGACTCAAGTCAGTGATGGCTTGGGTCCCCAAGAGAAACTAATTCTCTTATTTTGAGTGCAGGGTAATCCATAACATGCTTTACAGTATCAAGGGATTTTTGATAGTGTATGCTCTAGGCATATGACTGGGAACAAGTCTTACCTAACATATTATCAAGACATTGATGGAGGATTTGTTGCATTTGCTGGAAGTCCTAAAGGAGGTAAAATTACTGGAAAAGGTAAAATTAGGACTGGGAAATTAGACTTTGAAGATGTATACTTTGTAAAGGAACTTAAGTTTAATCTTTTGTCTGTCTCACAAATGTGTGATAAGAAAAACAATGTTCTTTTCACTAAGACTGAATGTCTTGTTCTATCTCCTGACTTTAAGATACTTGATGAAAGTCAAGTCTTTCTTAAAGTTCCCAGACAGAACAACATGTACAATTTTGGTCTAAAGAATGTTGTTCCTTCAGTAGGTTTTACCTTGTTTGATTTTGGCAAAGGCAACAATAGATGAGTCTAATTAAAGCATAGGAGGCTTGTCATAAGAAACTTTAAAACTATATAACAAACCTTATAGAGGGGAAACCTTGTTAGAGGTTCGCCTTCAAAACTCTTTGAAAATGACCATACTTGTGTTGCTTGTCAGAAGGGAAAGCAACACAAAGCTTCTGGTAAGACCAAACTTGTGAGCTCTATCAGTCATCCCTTATAAATGTTGCATATGGACTTATTTGGGCCAACATTTGTAAGGAGTACATAAATCATAAACATATATTGGCGTTGTTGTCACTGAAGACTATAGTAAGGTTTAGTTTAGATTTTATTTTTGGCCAAAGGATGAGACCAGTGGGATCCTTAAAACTTTTATTACTGGCATAGAAAACCAAATAAATCATAAGGTTAAAATCATCATATGTGACAATGGAACTGAGTTTAAAAATAATGACATGAATCAGTTATGTAGGATGAAAGGGATTGAGAAGGAGTTTAGTGTTTCTAGAACTCCACAATAAAATAGAGTTGTTGAAAGAAAGAATAGGACACTAATAGAGGCAGCTAGGACTATGCTAGCAGATTCATTATTACCTACTACATTTTGGGCTGAAGCAGTTAATACTGCTTGTTATGTTCAGAATAGGGTTCTAGTGACCAAGCCTCACAACAAGACACCTTATGAACTATTACTTGGTAGACCACCTAGTATAAGCTTTATGAGACCTTTTGGGTGTCCTGTGACTATTCTTAATACCTTAGATCCCCTAGGCAAATTTGATGGGAAGGCTGATGAGGGGTTCTTGGTTGGATACTCTATAAATAGCAAGGCTTTTAGGGTATTTAACACTAGAACTAGGAAGGTAGAGGAGAATCTGCACATAAACTTTCTTGAAAACAAACCCAATGTTGCAGGGAGTGGTCCAGAATGGCTCTTTGATATTGATTCACTGACAAAATCTATGAATTATGAGCCAGTTACTGCAGGAAATCAAACTAATGGTGATGCAGGTATAGAGACAAATGTTAATGCAGGGCAAGCTGGACAGGAGAAAGCATCTGATCATGAATACATACTGCTACCACTCATGCTTTCTAATTCTCCACTCTCTTCAAGTACTCAGAGCACAAATGATAAGGATGCTGATGAGGTACCAGACAAAGGAGATGATGATGTAAGTCAAAGAAATGGTCAAGAAAAGGAAGGAGGAGCTTCAAATAAAGAAGATGACCAGCATGTGTAAGATTTCAGAGATGAATTGGATAGTTTGCTTGTTCAACAGAAAGAAGGTTATTCTAACAGCACTAACAGAGATAGTACTGCTAGTCCATCTATTAGTACTGTTGGGCCAAGTATTAATACTGTCAGTGAAAATATTAATAATGATAGTCCAAATATTAATACTGCTAGTCCTATTCCTAATGATTCAAGTATGCAATCTTTGGAAAACACTAGCATATTTGATGATGCCTGTGATGATAGAGAAATGGGTGCAGAGGCTGACCTTAACAACTTAGAAACCACCATGAATGTCAGTCCTATTCCCATAACCAGAATTCACAAGGATGATCCTAAAGACCAGATCATTGGAGACATAAATTCAGCTACTCAAACAAGGAGGATGACCAAGATTTCTAAAGAACATGCTATGGTCAGTTACATCAAAAGGCAGAGGAGAACAAATCACAAAGATTATCAAAACTGCCTATTTTCCTGTTTTCTCTCACAAATAGAACCTAAGAAGGTGATTTAAGCTTTGACAGATCCGAGCTGGATAGAAGCAATGCAAGAGGAGCTTTTGCAATTTAAACTTTAAAAGGTTTGGACTCTGGTGGATCTTCCTAAAGGCAAGAGGGCTATTGGAACTAAGTGGGTGTATAGAAACAAGAAAGACGAGAGAGGAATTGTAGTTAGAAACAAAGCAAGACTGGTGGCACAAGGTTATACCCAAGAAGCAGGCATTGATTATGATGAGGTTTTTGCTCATGTTGTTAGGATTGAAGCAATCAGGTTATTTTTGCCTATGCATCATTTATGGGACTTATTGTGTACCAGATGGATGTATAAAGTGCCTTTTTATATGGTACTATTGAAGAGGAGGTGTATGTGTGCCAACCTCCTGGTTTTAAAGATCCATAGTTTCCTGATAAGGTTTATAAGGTAGACAAAGCTTTATATGGTCTACATCAAGCTACTAGAGCCTGGTATAAGACCTTATCTACCGACTTATTAGAAAATGGATACAAAAGAGGCACTATTGATAAAACTTTGTTCATCAATAAGGACAAAGGTGATATCCTGTTAGTACAGGTGTATGTTGATGATATCATCTTTGGGTCTACAAAGAAGTCTTTGTGTGTTGAATTTAAGCAGATGATGCACAAGAGATTCCAGATGAGTTCTATGTACAATAGAAGGAGGATGGAATCTTCATCAGCCAAGACAAGTATGTGGCTGATATTCTGAAAAAGTTTGATTTTGTCACTGTGAAGACAGCAAGCACTCCTATGGAGCCTAACAAGGCATTGGTCAAGGATGAAGAAGCTGACAATATGGATGTTCACTTATACAGATCAATGATTGGATCATTGATGTACTTAACAGCTTCTAGGCCTGACATAACATTTGATGTTTGTGCTTGTGCAAGGTTCCAAGTTACTCCTAAAGTCTCACATCTTCATGATGTGAAGAGGATCTTTAGATACTTAAAAGGTCAACCTAAATTGGGCCTTCGGTATCCTAGAGATCCACCATTTGACTTGGAAGCCTTTTTGATAGTGATTATGCTGGTGCTAGCCTTGACAGGAAATCCACAACAGGAGGTTGTCAATTTCTTGGCAAAAGGTTGATTTTGTGGCAATATAAAAAGCAGACTATAGTTGCCAACTCTACTACTGAAGCAGAGTATGTTGCTGCTGCTAATTGCTGTGGAGAGGTGTTATGGATCCAAAATCAAATGCTTGATTATGGGTTTAACTTCATGAACACCAAGATTTACATTGATAATGAAAGCACCATTTGTATTGTGAAGAATCCAGTGTTTCACTCTAAAACCAAGCACATAAATATTAGGCACCATTTCATTAGAGACTTTCATAAGAAGAAGTTGATTCAGGTGTTCAAGATACATACAGATCACAATGTAGCAGATCTCATCATAAAGGCATTTGATGTTAACAGGTTTAACTTCTTGATTGCTAGCATTGGAATGCTCACCCTATAGTTGCTTTAATTAAGAGGAAGATGATTGAAATGGATTGGAGATGCTTTTTGGATGAAATTAAGGTTAATACTGGTATCTTTGAAATTAGTACTGCTAGGTATAACTAGTACTGCTAGTTATACTTCACACTGCTAGTGTTAATACTGTTAGTCAACAATTAATAATGTCAAGAAGCAAATGTTTTGGATTGTGTTTTCTTGAACTAACACTTGCAAGATAGGCAAAGCAGTATGGTTGGACTCATGTGGAGTTGATGTATTGTTAATGGATAATGGAATTGCTATTCATATGATGATAGAAAAGAAATATCCTCTTACTCAAGAAATGCTTTCAAGAATGATAAATAGAAGACTAGAAGTTGATTATGAAAGTGAAATAGTATTTGAGCTTCTCAGATTTACAAGATCACAACTTAAGAAGTAGAAGAGTGTTTGGAAGCATCCTCTCAGCACAGATGATTTAATTGGAAGAAACTTGATGATTAACAAGATGAATATCAAGTTTAGGGGAGGATTGTTGGGATTAAAGGCGTCTCAAGTTAATACTTCTAATTGAAAAAACTACTATTGCTGAAGATTAGAAGAAATAGTTTAAGTCATTAGTACTGCTAATGTAATAGTTAGTACTGCCAGTATAAAGTGTTAGTACTGCCAGTTAATTAGTACTGTTAGTTATGTAGTTAGTACTATTGGTATAAATAGTTAGTACTGCTAAAGTGATATGCATAAGATATATTAGGAATAGATATGCATTGATCACTTAACGCGTTTTGTAAGCCCATTAGGGTTTCTTTGGTGTCTAAAAGAAACCCTAAGGCATAGATCTAGATATTAGTTTCAACATCAGTTTTCATATTAGTATTCATGAGTTTCATAGCAATCATAGTATTCATAGCTATTTTGTAATTCAAAATAGTATTTAATATATTGAAAGTTTAGTAAAGATCTTGTTTTACTGTTTCATTGTTCTTCTTAGTATTGCAAACTAGATTCCGCATAGTTTGTGATATTCTCAATCTTAGTTTCTACTATAGTTGTCTTGGATCTATCTAATATAACTAAGCTTTAACAAGCTAAGTAAGATCTGTCAAGAAGGGATCAACATATTTACTTATGATTGCATGAAAGTTCGATTGTAGATCCTTTTACTATTGTTTTTTGTAATGAATGTGTGCGTTAGGCTTTAGAAACTAGCCATAAGATATTAAATTGGCATAGACGCCTAGGGAAACACGAGAAGTGTAGAAAGGATATCATCTGGTAACAGTCTTCATACTACCTTACCCCCAATATGGTTTATCCCTCTTAAGATATTTCAATTGCATTTAATATACTCTTAGGGGCATTGTAATAGTCTTCATACTACCTTACTTATGCGTTGCCTTAACGGAATATTAAATAGACGGCGAATTCGTGTAATTCGTTCATAACTTAGGAAATAATTACATAAATCATCACAAGTGTGACAAAGTAACAACACTAGGAGAAGCAATCGAGGGAGTAATACATAATTAAATCAACATAATCTTTTATTATATTGTTATCCCTAGTAGCTTAGTTTATATTTAGTTTAATAGCTAAAACCAACCCAACCTCTCAAATATATGATTTACTACTTTCATAAAATATAAAAACACAAAAATAATCCACTCTTAACCCTTAGAATTCTGTTAGACATTGATCAAGCCTTCCCAACCTATTCCTCGAGTGAACGATAACAACCCCCCGAGTCTTGCCTATACTACTACTACAACGATTAGGTGCTCTGCCTAGGGAGTTGTAAAACTTCTTGTAGAAGTCCTATGACGACCGCATCAAGTTTTTGGTGCCGCCGCCTGGGGAATAGTTAGGTTTTGATCATAGTTTAGCTTAGTTTTACTCGCTTGAATCCTTTCAAGTGAGAATTTAAATTCTGTATATTAGCTTTCTTGTAGTCTATCTCTTCTTTCTGTTATCTGTTTCATAATCTATTCTCGTCAACTACCATGGGAGAACAAAATCCTATCCGCACTCTTGGAGACTACTACAAACCTAGCCACGAGGGCTACATGAATACTATTGAGCTCCCCGTAGGGAACAATGTGGTACCTCTTTGATCTGACATCATCCGGTTGGTGCAAAATGGATGCTCATTCCACGGACTTCGGTTCGAGGATCCAAACCAACACCTTAAGGATTTCCTAAAACTAGTGGAATCACTTGACCTTGACGGTGAAAACAGGGAAAAACGCGCCTGCATTTATTTTAATTTTCCCTTCGCGATCAAGCTAGCAATTGGCTTAAACGTCTTCCAATAGGATCCATCACCACATGGGAGGATCTTACTACCCGATTCCTTGCTTAATTATTTCCACCGGGAAGGACCACAAAACTCCGCAACGATATCCTGATGTTCCAACAACATCATGAAGAATCTTTATCCGAAGCATGAACATGTTTTAAGGACTTACTCCAAAAAGTCCCTTATCATGGCATAGACCTTTGGCGCCAAGTCCAAATTTTTTATGACCATGTCAATCCTGTCACAAGATGAACCATTGACCAATCGGCCGGTGGTAAGCTTCGTGTCCTTAATGCCGAAGAATCCTGGGCATTATTAGAGGACCTCGCCCTCTATGACAACGAAAGTTGGAACGACCAAAGGGATTTCGCTATGCCGGTCAAGGCAATTGCTTTGCCTCAAGATGGCCCGAGTACATCCGACCGCCGTCTAATCGAGCTCGAAAATCAAGTCCAACGCTTGATGGAAGCTCATCTTGCTCCGACACAACCTACCCAAGTGAACAAAGTCACTTCCTCATGTGAGATCTGCAGTGGTCCTCACGACACTCAGTATTGCATGGAAAATCCTGAACAAGCCTTTGTTAAATATGCATCCTCGCGTACAGACGAAGCGGAGGAAAGTGGCATACCTTCAAGTCTGAGCAAAATAATATTGGTGACACCTACAATCCATCATGGAGAAGTCATCCAAACCTTAGGTAGAGACAACCTCAAAATTCCCAAAATAATTTTTCAAACCCACCTAACCGGTTCCAAACCAACGGTTCAGTCCTAACCCATTCCTTCAACAACCGTCCTCAAAGCTTTAATAATCAATCAAGTCTAGAATGATTGGTATCTAACTTCATGGCATCTCAAGATGCTAGGTTGTCTAAGTTTGAAGCCGATTTCAAATGATAACAAGGTGAGATGACCAACAAAATAGACACTGTGTTAAAGGCCATCACCGATCAAATAGTAGGCACATTACCTAGCAACACGGTTAAGAACCTAAAACTGAGTACTTCCTTAGTTTTGTCTACTAGTTCTTACCTAACTCAAGACCCGCAATGCTCATACCATGTCCATGGCTCAATCAACGCCATCACAATCCACCCCAAGTAGCCCGAAGGATCCCAAGTTAATAGACCTAACAAAGGACAAGGTAACCTAGGAAATACCAGCTCTAACCCACACCCACAACCTGATCCGTTAGCTTCCATCGCCACATAACATGTATGAAAGTTGAATTCAATGCTTGAATCGCTCGGATTGGTCCCCCAATCCTCCAATACGAAATTTGTCTTCTCTAAAGAGGGTGATGGAGAAGTAATGTTCATCGATATCATATGAGATAATGATGAACCTCAAAATGAGGGTCCCAATGAAGGTGAAGGTGCAACAACAGAAGGACCGACAGTAGAATACTTTGACACATTTCTAACTAGAGATGAGCTAACCTACCATAAGTACCTTATGTGTGGCCCAATCCCTTCAATATTTCTAAGGAACCCCATCATCATAGAGGGATACCCATCGAACCTCAAGATACCATGCAACATTAGACACGTGCATGTAGAAAAGCTTACATTGACCTTAACTCCCATCTAAATATCATGACCCGAATGATGCATAACTGGATCATGAGGAGAAAACTCAACCTTAGGGAAGATGCGAATAGAGGAGTTTGTAAATTCACAAGAAGGATTAAAGGAATGCATGTCTTCGTAGGAAACTTCACCTATATCGTAGACTTCATGATTATTGAGGATATTAGCTCAATTATAGACCATAGGCTGTCGCAAGTAGTGCTAGGGAAACCTTTTGTGGAAATATCTAACATGACTCACGACCCATAAGAAGGAGTAGTTAGGTTCACCAACAGAAATGATGAAGTTGCCTATAAGATGCCTCATAAGATAGAACAATACAACTCATTGTCGAACCTTGAGAAAGAGCACACAAAATCAGTCTACCTTAGGAACGAGGAAGATAAAAGAAGAGGGGTAGAGTACGTAATGAGCAAGATATTAGAGTTTTACAAAGAATGCCTAGAGCTTGGACCCGAATACCTAACTGGAATAGAAGACGAAGGAGAAGTCACGTAAGAACGTGTGACTTCGAGTCTAGCTACAAGACTCGTAAATAAAAAAAAGCGCTTTTTGGGAGGCAACCCAATATTTACTTTTATCGCATATTAGGAGTGTCTTGTATGTTTTAATTCTTTATAGTTTGTTTACTATGTTTGAATTAGTTTGTAATCATACTTTGTTTGTTTGTAACTTTGTCTTATTTGCAATCAAAGGTATTTTGCAAAAAAATAAGTGTAGGGGAATTTATTCGGTTTTTAGAACCAAATTCAAACATGCAAAATAAATTGTTTAGATTAATTCGCGTCAGTTTCGAGTCATATGATTAAATTGCCAAATCTCATGTTTTATGCAGCCACTTGTACAAGAATTAACTTATGGAATCAAGTGCAGAAATTTTTTTATCAAAAACAAAAAATTTGTTTTCACAGAGCGTAGAGATAGCGTCACGATTTACTCGCGACGCCGTCACCACGATACCTGTGACGGGGTCAGGATTTTTCTGACGGCGTCAAACGACCAGGTCTAGAAAACTTAAAGTTTTTAATTATTTTTGAAAATAAAACTTGTATAACATTTAAAATATGTATACATTCATCTTGACAAATCAATTGTAACTTCCACAAAGAAGGCAATGCATAACAACATAATGGGAGATATGGTTCAAGGGATCGTCCACCAATTGCTTGCAACAGGACAGATATGCAACCTATGCGATCTCGGTTCTCATACGCTACATGATACAAGACCAAATGGTGATTTGATGCCTTACGCGACAGTACATTCATTATAGGTCCTTTACACTCCAACGATATGTCCAACACCAGCTGTTTCCTGCAACAGAGGACTCTCCATTAGTTCCTGAACAAAAATAATAACAGTACGAGACAGTTTCATGAATATGACTAATGAAAAAAAGAGCTTCTTTTCTCGATCAGAGAAGAAGCGAATTCATTTGATACTGATCTGGAATTGGGAGATGATAATATAATCAACTGTTGATGATTGCATGTCAGGCTGCTCAAGAATTTGTGGGCGTAGCATCGAAAAGGCTTACAACAGAGTGAATCACTCAATATTCAAGTTGTAAAGCACTAAACCTTATTTTGGGAGTTTGGGTAAATCATATTCACGACTGGAGAAACAAATTGAGTCTTACTACACACAGATTCTACAAGATGATGAATGAAATGATCATAAACAATTTGACAGTTGCTACGATGAAAGTCAATGTTTAATTTCTTCAACAACTTCAACCAGAATGGTCAAGATTTGTCACAATTGTGAAGCAACAACACAAGTTGGAGAATGTTTCATTACCATAAGCCTCTTAGCTTCTGAAAACAATACCAAAAGGAAGTTAATAAAAAATCCAGTGCTAAAAGTATGGCAAGACATGCTAACCTATTAGCACTTGTTGCTACTGTCAATCGCTTAAGACCCTTTTTACCAAAACATCAAAATCTCACAAGCTCATATGCACCATCATCAAAAAAGCTTCACTTCCAACAGATCTCATGCAACTACCCAAATACAAAGGCAAAGAGATAGCCAAACCTATCACACCTCTATCTGAGGTAGTTCTGAAGAAGGACAGTGATCCTGAACAAAGCTCAGAAGGATAAAGAACCATGCAGAAATAATTTGGCTCTCATTGCAAAGTACTTCAAGAAACTCTACAAACCTACCAACAACAACCTAAGAAATTACCTCAAACACCCGAAACAAGGGATCTAGTGGGATTACTACTCCAAGGTACAAGAATGACAATCAGACTGGACAGTTTAGGAATCAGAGGGCAGTGAATGTTGCTGGGGCTAGGGAAACTATAGGTGGTCCAGTAGTGCAACAGTCCTAGGATTCAGTTTGGTTTTAACTGCAAGGAATTCAAGTTCATAATGCTAAGGAATGCAGAAAAGCCAAAACGGCGTTAAAGGACTCCACGTAACAAAAGCGAAAAGATGTTGCTGTTGTAATCCAAGCTGAGAAAGGTGTTCAAATTCAAGCAGAAGGCAATTGACTCCAGCTAGCAGACACGGATGAAGAGATTGATGAACAAGAGTTAGAAGCACATTACAGTTTTATACAAATGGTAAAGATTAGGAGTTCCTAATGCAGACTCAGGACAGACGCAGAAGCATTGGAACTAGGTACAATACCGATACTGATAACTAATGTGTTTGGCCAATGACATATCAACATTCTTGACCTATTCATGAAATCCATTAGTAAACTCATGTGTAGTGGAAATCGGGTGATTGTATGGGTCATTATGAATCACCCCGGATATGTGTGATAATGATATTTAGAATGACCAAAATGATATAGAATGTGATGTTGAGCGTGTTGCACTTGCTAATTTAAAACTTGATGTCGATGAAAACAAAAAGATTCAAAAGCAATTAAAGAAAGCAAATGCAACATTGACTCAAGAGTTAACTGAGTGCAAATCTATTCTTGCGGAAACTAGTAGAACTTTAGGAGAATTCTAAAGAATTTGGGATAGTTGCTTAGTTGCACTCAAAAATAAACAGACTGGTGTTTGGATGAGGTACAAGGCCTTATAATGATCGCTACAGTTGCACTATGTCAAACTTGAAACATAAGTTATGAACGCTCTAGGGACTAATAGCTCCAAAAATAAAATTGACACAAAAAGAACCCCCATCCGGTTTTTTAAAAGTTGTATAAGCCTAACGAATTTTATGTTGTCCCAAAGAGAAAACATGATGAGTTAGTCGGAGAGAATATTAGAGTCTTTTATCCAAGTCACATTTACGAAGGGTCTTGTCAAGGAGAAAAACAAAGGTAATAACGGATCTTGTAAGCTTTAGGAAGAAAAAGATATTGACAATAAAATAAAATAAAAACAAAAATAAAAAAAATGATCTTCATGGAAAACAAATAAAAGCTTTTTGAATGAAATTATTTACAACGGAGTCAATCAATCCAAACCATTCATATGTTAGCACCCAAATGCCCTACATTTAATGCGAAGACCCACCTTTGCCCAATACAAGTACTCAAAAAGGCTCAAATGAGATACCCATGTTTATATGCGAGCCCACACTGACCAATCTGATCCTGAAATAAACTCATCCCCGGATCGGGACGAGACTCTGACTCTTGATAACGAGAGACGATTCAAAATTGAATAAGACTGTAGTGAAACCTTTTTGACTAACAAGTTAAATAGTCTTTCATGAAAATTTTTTTAACGCCCCCGATCTTACTTTATGAAATTCAAGTTGCAAGGCAATATGAAATAAGAAAGAAAATTGTGGAGAAAAACGTTTTGTGAACTAAAAGCCAAATATTTTCAAAAACATAGATTTCTTACCAGTGTCTAAATCAATAAGTAAAAGTAGACAAGCATATAATGTATGAACAAATAACATTATCATTGAAAGAAATTGTCAATCAAGCATGGGTAAAACATTCAAAAGACCTTCTTTTTTTTTTTTCTTTTTCTCTTTGTAACCCCAAACTGCGCAAAAGATATGGAAATCCTAGTTTAAAGGATGTTTGAGCCCTTGCCTTAAGACTCAGAATGATAGTTTTGCATTTTGCTACATTGAACTTAAGCAAGAAATGCATTTCAGACATCGATTTAAGTACGTTGAATCTCTATGAAGATGAAATATGATGAACTTGATCTGTTAAGGCAGATTTTCCTACATGTATGATTAGGCTTTTGCAAAATGTGTGGTCTAAAGATGTTATGTGTTCTTATTTGCAATCTTCATCTGATTTAGATGAGATCACTGTATTACATGCTTTTATCTTTATAAAGTCAGGGAATGTGACTGTACTTGCACAAAAAGATTTTCTTACAAACTGAAATTTGTATGGTAATGAGATTTACACTGAGATTTATGGTAGTTTTGCTAAATTTTTAGGGGAAATAAAAACACTTAAATTTTCTCTTGAAAGCGCTTTACAAGACATGTCAAGAACAACTGAAAAATGTCCAGTTTTGCAATGAAAAGGCATCAAAATTTATTTCGAAAGGATCGTGAACAATAATTTTTGTTGAAATACAAGATTTGAAAGCTCAACTGCCAGACAAGAAGAACATTGCAATAAGTGAGTTAAAGAAATCATTGAAAAATGAAAAGGAAAATTCTGTGGAACTAAGTTTGATAAAACATCTTTGTTGTTCGACAACAAATGCTCAACAGGATTCCAAAACCATATGTTTTAGGAAAACCGGCCCATTTTCAGGACTCTATTGAGAGAAAATATTTTGCAAAGAAAAAGTCTGGTTTTAAAAAATAACGAGTCAGAGGGTTTATCAAAACCATCACCCACAGAATTTGCCTTCAAACAGCAAAGCATGCTTTAAGAAACTCAAATGTGATCAAACAGGCATGTAGCGAATTGCAAGTAGTACCACACAAAACTAGAGCACCACAGTTGAATCAGCTTCTAGGAATACTAATCCTCGCGTATCTACATCTACAGGAGTAGCTCACAAAACTAATGTTAGCAGACCACAGCCTAGGAGCAATCAAATAAAAGAAAAGGTCATGCCAAACATTAGTCATGTGAAGTTTAAGAAGACTAAAGTAGAAGAACACCCTAGGATTTCTAGTATTTCTAATCAAACAAAATCTGTAACTGCGTGTAATGACAGTTTAAATTCCAGAACTTTGAGTGTATGCTGTTTGTGCTACTTGTGAAAATGTGTGTTTTAATTCGAATTTTGATGCTTGTGTTATCTAGTTGTGAAGGAAGTGATGCTAGAAAACTAGGAAGCCTAATGTAGTGCCTATTAGTACTAGAAAACCCAAAAAGTCAAGCGAACAAATCTGTTGCAACCACATTAAGGAAAAAAGTTGCATCGAATCCACTTTCACTAAGTTCCAAGAGTTACTATAGGATGCTATATCAGAAAACTAGTAAGGCGTGGAAATGGTGGATAGCACAACAATGCCCATCAGCATATAAATGGGTTCCTAAGACAAAAATGAAATGGGTGCCTAAAGTTAGGAATGAAACTATGCATAAAAGAGTTAGTTATGCCATAGATACTGTATCTAGGATAACTAATGTCTTGAAAATCACAAACGCTTTAGGATCCAATTTGTCATGTATTCCATCGTTCTTTCTAATTCCTCTTGCAGCTAGTATAAATCATCCTATTCATGGTTGACTCTGGACATGCACATAAGATCTTGTCGGGCAATCTTGATCTCTGCTGTGACAATTTTTTTGATAAAAATATTAGGTAACGTTCGTTTTGCAATGATCAATTTGATCCAATTCTTGTCTACTGGAGATTTGGTTCAAGGAAATTTCCTCGTTCCATAAGGGGTTTCTACGTTCGTCAGGGTTTCTCATGCAAAAGCCTTTGCTCTGGGGGGGAAATTATGGGTTGGGTTTTTTTTGGGGGGGTGGAGGGTGGCTGTCTGTAATCTTCGTGTTTTGGTTGTGTCAGTGAGGGTTGGAGTAGTGCTGTATGTATTTCAGTTAGATCTCTTGGGTGAGTTGTATTGTGTGGGATTCAATCCCAATATAGGATACTATTAGAATAATAATACCAATATAATATGTTTATAATATTTATCATATCTTCAGGGAAACAACTTAATAACCGGTAATTGTGGAACTGATTCTCGATACAATTTCTCTTCAAGAAAACAACTTCAATCACACTCCAATCTGTTCATGGTACGCATCACTCCAACTCAAGCGTGGTTATGGCATCGAAGACTTTCTCATCTCAACTTCGACTACATCAACTTGCTTTTAAAGAAAGATGTTGTGATTGGTTTACCAAAACTGAAGTATGTTAAGGATCAACTATGTTCCTCTTGTGAAGTAAGTAAAGCAAAACAAATTCATTCAAGTCAAAGACTTATTCAAGTTCAAAATGGACGGTTTTAAATTTGCTTCAATATAGAATTTTATTTGATAACATATGCGGGTTGCATAGTAAATGGGAAGAAATTTATTTCTGGTAATTGTTGATAACTACTCCAGATTACTTGGACTCTTTTCTACGTTCCATGGATGTGTAACACAAAAGTTTTAAATGACTTTATCATAATGATCCCAAAGAAATCTTCAATGCCCCGTAAATTTCTGTTCGCACATCAGAGGCACTGAGTTCTTCAACAAGACACTTTAATGCATTCTTTAAAGAAGAAGGAATTGATCATCAACTTCTACTCCCAAACACCTAAACAGAACGGGCGTTGGTCGAAAGATCGAAACCGCACTCTCGTTGAGGATCGCTCGGCCAACGATGCTATCGGCTTCTAAACTTTCTTTATTCTTTTGGGCTGAAAGCAAGTGCAATGGTTTGCTATACTCAAAACAGTTTCATTCATCATCCCTACTCATGAGGAAAAGGGCAATATCACATCATTATATGACAAAAAACCCTCAAAGTATACACTTCACAATATGTGGTTGTACTTCTGTTACTTTACAAGAGATGGTGTCAACCATTAGTATAAGTATGAAAGAAAAAGGGGATCCGTGCATTTTGGTGGGATACTCCACTCAGTCAAAGGGATATCGTGTCTACAACAAGAGAACAAGGTTGATAGTTGAATCCATCCATCTCAGATTTGATGACATTCTAAGAGATGTCTGAGGAGTTGTTGCTATGACACTTCAGGCCACGTTTCCCCCGACAAAAGGCGTCAGATTATGACAACCCTGACCCCGACCAGGAACTACAAAATGTTTCCTCCTTCAGCTGATATAACGTTCACATATCAACAAAGAGTTGGATCTTCTTTTCGGTCCTTTGTATGATGAATTTTTCAATGATGGTACTTCTCGTGTCAACAAGTCTTCTTCTCCCACCGATAATTCTGCTCCACAAGACACACACCCTTCAACGAATATTCACCCTACATCAGAACCGACAACTCAAACAAATGTTCATGCTGAGGAAAACAATGATAATCAAGCAGAATTTACCAATCCTTTCTGTACACCGGTACACGAACATGCTGAGTCTTCCTCACGCAATATTGGTAATTCAAATGTGCATACCTTCAATCAACCTCAACATTCAGAATACCGATGGACAAAAGATCACCCGTTAACTCAAGTTTGTGGAAATCCATCCAAGCCAGTGCAAACAAGACGACAACTTGCAACAGATCCTGAAATGTGTATGTTCGCACTCACCGTGAGTATTGTTGAACCGAAAAACATTAAGGAGGCAATGGCTGATTCTGCATGGATAGAAGCAATGCAGGAAGAACTTCATCAGTTTGACAGACTACAAGTCTGGGAACTCGTTGACAAACCTTTTGGCAAGAACGTAATCAAGCTAAAGTGGTTATGGAAAAACAAAAAGGATGAAGACCAAACTGTAATTCGCAACAAAGCACGACTTGTAGCAAAGGGTTATGCTCAGGAAGAGGGTATTGATTTTGAAGAATCATTTGCTCTAGTTGCTCGCTTGGAGGCTGTCAGGATTTTTGTCGCATATGCTGCACACAAGTCTTTTCCAATTTATCAGATGGACGTGAAAATGACATTTCTTAATGGTCCATTGAAGGAGGAGGTTTATGTTGCACAACCAGACGGATTCGTTGATCCTGATCATCCAGACAAAGTTTACCGTCTAAGGAAAGCTCTATATGGATTGAAACAAGCTCCAAGAGCCTGGTATGATGAACTCTCAAAATTCCTGATTTCCAAAGGTTTTACTAAAGGTATCATTGACCCGACCCTATTCACGATAAAATACGGGGAGGACATTCTACTTGTGCAGATTTACGTTGATGACATTATTTTTGGTTCCACAAACCTTAAATTTTCAAAACGTTTTGAAAAAAATCTATCGATGCGCAGTAGGATTTGAGATGTCCTTAATGGGGGAGGAAATGAAATTTTTTTTCAGGACTTCAGATCCCACAATCCCCACGCGGTTATTTTATCCATCAGGCCCAAATATGTACTTTAGAAAATTATGAAAAAACATGGTATGGAAAAAGGACAAAGTATTGGTGCACCAATGGCCACTGTTACCTCTAAATTAGATGCAGACTGAGTGTGATCAAGTAGACCAAACTTGACCTACCGTAGCAAAAATCGGTCACTCATGTATCTGCATCTAGTAGACAGACATATGAAAGCTTGTATGTTATTATTGCAAGATATCAAGCAAGATCACGACTAAAAAACAACTCAAAGAGGTTAAAAGGATCTTTCGATACTTAAGAGGTACCATTCACATGGGGACTCTGGGTATCAGAAAGGATTCTGCGCCTTTGAATCAACTACTTTTTCAGATGCCGATCATGAGGCCGTGTTGCCTGATTACTCGCCAAAAGCTCTTATGGAGGATACAGTTCTTAGGGTCATTATGCTAGGTCAGGTTGGATGTCAAAGAAGCAAGACTTGTAATGCAATGTATCTGGCCAGAGGGCTGAATTAAGCTGGCGTTATCTGCAAAGTTGTGCTCAAGTTCATGTGATGAGACCACAACTTCAAGACTTATGGCTTCAACTACAACTAAATACGCTGTTATTGCGATTCTCAGTAAGCTATTGCAATATCATGTAACCGTTGCCAGGCACTCTCGTACCAAGCTATCCATATCGGTATCACTTATAAAGGAAATGTTGAAAATGGTATAATTGAATTGTACTTTTCAAGCTTGAATACCAATTGATGTTCATGTTTACTAATGCCCTTCCGAA
This sequence comes from Tanacetum coccineum, assembly GCA_026074375.1. Lineage (NCBI taxonomy): Eukaryota > Viridiplantae > Streptophyta > Magnoliopsida > Asterales > Asteraceae > Tanacetum > Tanacetum coccineum. Next base: position 42,033 of record BQNB010014879.1, on the reverse strand, counting down.
GAAAGGTGTTCAGTATATCGTCAGACGAGATTGGTTCTATGAGAATGTTTGATCAGCAAGAACTGGATAGGTTTGACCAAAAGAATCTGCTTGATACTTCATCAAACATCAACATGTACATATTTTTGAAAAAAGAAAAATACAAAAATATAAAATTTCAAAAAAAAATACAAAATCAAAAAAATCAGAAAATGTTTCAAAAATATTCTTCTCGACATGTCTCTTGGAATCGATAACATTTACGTACCTAGAAATGTTGATTAACATCGACACGGGCATGTAAATGAAGTTCGACAGGATGTTTCAAATGCATTTACATCAAATGTCATTTCTAAGTTTTCTTAATGGCTTATGTGCAAATATCAGTTACGGTTAACCCGGACTTAAATAAAGGAAAGTCTTTTCTATATGAAGATAAACTTATCCTACAACGAGAATAAATTTCAAACTTTTCTCCGGTCATCTTGAGCTTGTTCTTACAAGACATTCATGTTTTATAAGCTCAAGAAAAAGGATAGTGTCGCATAAGTGCGCTTACCTCTTAGAGTTGAAGTGATAGTATTCTAACATGATGTTTTTCAAAATGTTGAACACAATTTTTCAAGAATTTCTCACTGATTATAATCTTTCAAAATTATTTGTGATTGTGTTCAACACTCCATCTTTCAAGGGGGAGTTTTTTCGAAAAAAACAAAGTTTAATGAGTTTGGAGACATTCATCTCACGACCATCCTTATGTATTCATAAACCATTCCCAAAAAGTCTCTTATTAACAACTAGATAATTAATGACATTCAATAGATGATTGTTTATAAGATGACTATGTGTTTCACCCTCAATTTTATATCCATTTTACAACTTGGTATCAATTTTATTGGTGTCAAACATATGTAAAATTGAGGGGGAGCAAGATGACACAGTTCCAAATAATTAATGATAAGACTTCAACATTTATCCCCCAGGACTTTTCAAGAAATTTTAACACCAGTATTTCAAAATCGAGAAGCTACTTAGAATTTAAAATAAGGGGAGAAATGTAATTAAAATGTGATCTAAAAGACTCAAAGTGCTATTCGGAAACGGTTTCATGGTTCGATCTCATACCCTACAACATCTAGTTAACGACGATTCTGAAGACCATAAGGTTGGTAGGTTAGGTAATTGTCCTTTGATCCAAACCAGAAACGGAGGGATCTACCATAAGGACACTTCCATAGTTAGATACTAAGCAGTCCTTAGGTATGATTGGAGATGTAATGGGTATAAGGGAAGATGCCGACTAAGATTAAGCTAACACTGGAACAATCACAACTAAGGTTTTGTATTGACATTCTTGTTAAGCTGAAGGGGTTTGAAGTATTAAAATGAAATGTATGGAATAAAGGGAGTAAATAAGAAGGCCATCACATAACTCTAGGCAGAAACGGGTCAATAATTATGCTGTAAGAAATCAACAATGTTGATTGTGACATTGAAGACGACATGCATGGAAACCAGTGATGCAATGCACAACCCTTCCCAGCCATTCGGGTTTCTCTCAAAAGAAACTTGTCTCATTTGTCATAGAGATACACACGACTTCTATTGACTTTCTCACTCCGAGTTAGTTGATATTGAATAGGTGGCAGTCCTGCTCCAGACTCCGATTACTAAAAACCAAAATGCACTAATCGAGTCTAGAGCCAAGAGATCATCAAATAAAGATTCATTATGACACATTCCCATGACCAAACACTGTTGAACATCATTAAGTTCACAAAGCTGTGTTGACAAGGTCCCATACGCATTATCATTGTGATTCTGCACTGAACATTAGAGTGATACTCTATAGTATTCACAAGACGATGGAAATCCTTCCAGTGTCATCACAAACAGCACTGAGGATGGGTTGAGTTGAGAGATTCTATATGGAATCAAGCTATGTGTCAAATGGAATATCGATAAAGGTCCAGTCAATATGAAAATTGACAACTTAATCCGAAAGATAGTAACTATCTGATTCACTCTTACCGTGGTGTCTACTTTGAGAAGTTCCCGGTAATGAGATCAAGGCAAATGCTTGGGTAAATCTAATACAAATGTGTTAGAAGATCTACGCTTTGAGCTGGAAACCCTTGCCTGCCAAGGAGGATTCTTTGAATCTACCTGATCACTGTACAGTATTTATGCTGCTTTAAAACGCGTCCTAAGAACCGGAGGTTAATTAACCAGCTATGGACGAAGAGGACAAGGCCATATTCGTCCACCGCTGTATTGTAAATGTTTATTTCAGTGATACATAAAGATGGAGATGGTGATGCCTCATTCCAGCTGGAGTCGAATTCTTACCACATGCTCATGCTAAACTCAAAGACATGATATAAGCATCAAGATTCAAGCAATCATGAAAGCTCAAAAATTAAGGACAATCAAGAATCATGAAAGCTCAAGAATTAAAGACAAAGACTTCCGCACAAACTCTGATATACAAGATCTTCCTTCAAAGATATCAAGTCTATCAAGGGAGATTGTTAGCAAGCTTTCAAGATGATGCAAAGTATGAGCATGTTGGTCAAGACACAAGATCGCAAGGTGGCAAAGACGATCAAGAAGCAAGGAAAAGATTTAAAGATCTCGGACATAAAGACGAAGTCGAAAGACAATGACAAAGGCTCAAGATCAAAGATCGCAAAGCATGAAGAAACAAGCCTACAACGAATTCAGAGACCAAGACCACAAGATCTTAACGACAAAAGCAATCTCATTAAATCTCATGAAGGAGTGTCACAATGAACTTACTTCGGGGGAGATTGTTAGCCTTAAAATATTGAGTTGAACAATGGAAGTTCGTTCATTATATTAGGTCTCAGTCACTTAATCAATTATACATTGTAATAGGCTAGAAGGGTAAACGGGCTCGTAAATGTAAGCTAATATTGTATGTGTATCGGGCTAAAGCCCAAGTCAATCCCGAGCCCGGCCCAAGTAAAAGCCCACACAACCCATGTAGTTGTGTAGGGTATATATACCATTTTCCTCTATGGAAAATGGTGTTGATTCTTGTTAACTCTCATTTGTAATTTTGCAAGTAATCATCCATCTTTTTCTTCTCTCTACCTTTCTCTCTCTAAATTTCTTTTATTTTCTCTCATCTTATTTTCTTGTTCATCATAATGAAGTGAAAGTTATTTTGGGTTCCAACAGTATAAAATTAGAGGTTTATAAATTACTAATGAGTTTAATTCCATTCTCCCCCTTTTTGTCGAATCCAAAAAGGTTGATCATCGAATTGTAGTAGAGAGAAAGAAATTGATGATTAAAGACTCCCCCTTGATGTATGATCCCCCCCATTCGGGGCACCAAGGGATCGATCTTACGATAATTTGTTTGCTACAAAACAAGGTTAGAAGTACAAGTGCAAGCCAACATAGCATGACAAATATCTCAACACTATAATCCACACTTTTGGAAACTCATAAATAAAGTTCATTCAAATTCTAAGAAGAGCATATATAGCCATATAGGACAATATATGAAGATACAACATATTAAAGCATCTAATAGAAGGAAACTAGTAGATTATTCTTGAAGTTTAGGAGAGATTTTAAGGAGATTTGGTAGTGATGGATGATGGGAAAAGGGTTGAGGGCCTAATGATGAGAGATTTGATTCGATTAAGGTCATCTTTTAATATATTAAAGATTTTACGAGTTCCCAAGCAACAGTGACAAAAGTCCGAATGAAAATTGACTTGGTCTAGACAAGGAGGATAAGTGAATGGTGAGGAGGGAGGTGAAATATTAGTTAACTCAATTGCATGTTGAATGTTGATATCAAGAAGATTTGAAAGGTGTAGGAGTTCATGCAAATGGTTTTCACTATGATTTTGAGTAGAGATTTGTGGAGGTAAGAAAGAGGATGTAGGATTAGATGAATTAGGAGAAGGAGGCAAAGGAGTGGTATCAAAGATTGGAGAGTTTGGTGGAGATTTAGGTAGTGAGTTGCTTGGAGATAGAGGAGGTGAGGAAGATGAGAGAAGGTTTATTGTTATATGAGAAGTGGTTGGAGTCCTATTTGGTGGAGGAGAAGGTGGTGATGGTGGAAGATTGTGACTTTGTTTCCAAGGTTCAAGAATTGCTCTTTTGTGTTTTCGTGAGTAGTCACGAGGAGATTTGTTAGAAGATGACATTGAGACTTTGAGGAGATGTTTATAAGAGAGATGGTGATTTGAGATGAAAAAGAATGATGTTTATATAGAAGAATTTTAGGAAAGGCATGGTTTTGTTGAAAGAGAGTTCTAATGAGTGTTTAGTTTAGAAGGGAAAGGATAGCTAGACCTAATGAGTGGAAGATTGTGACTTTGTTTCCAAGGTTCAAGAATTGCTCTTTTGTGTTTTCGTGAGTAGTCACGAGGAAATGTATTAGAAAATGACATTGAGACTTTGAAGAGATGTTTATAAGAGAAGTGGTGATTGAGATGGATAAGGATGATGTTTGTAACACCCCCAAATTGGGTCGCAGCGGAATATGGGTCCGGGGCGTGTTACTTCATGAATCAACAACACAAGATAAAAATCACATAATATATCTTTAGGAGAAGAGAAATCATGTAATTAGCCAAGTTTAAGCATATAAATGACTTAAAGGTTTATTAAATGTCGTCAACACAAAGTTCTTCTTTGAGAATTTTGTTTGGAAAGATGGTTTGTCCAGATATTGTTAAGGATTGAATTATTTCTTTTAGAGTTGGGATATTGGTTTCAAAGGGTGTGAAAGAGTTTTGATTCATTCTCAAAGAGTCAAGAGATGAGTCTTCAGAGTAAGAACATTGATCTTGAAATGGAATAGAGAGAATTGACGAAAATAATTCAAATAAGTATCTAAAGACTCCTTTTAATGCTGAGTCTTTTGATTATTTTCATGGATGAGATAAATTCAAGTAGAAATCTAATATAAATGGCTTCATGTAGCTTATATATTTTAGTGAGTTTGATGGCTTTAAACATTGTTTTGATTTTGTCGTATTTGGTTGATTCGGGTTTAACAAGACGACCTTCGAGAATAGCTCTGCATTCTAAATTTTGAATGATAGGTTTCAAGTAGTTAGCTGTGTAGGAATCATTCGAAATCTTTGGGATGTTTGATTTTGTGTAACGTAGTTCATCTTCGAACTCCATTTTACCTAAGAAAGATAGTCATAATTTTTAGTAAAACCGAAACTTGAGAAAGATTTCTAGTGAGTACATGTATTGATGTTTTGAGTTCGTGCCTAGTGTGTGCCTATATGCAATAAATGTGGAGTAACGATTAACTCAACCTAAATATAAGATCCTAAGAGTTAACCCAAACGCTCCTTAGTTTGATTTTGCTCATCCAAACAAGTCAAAAAATGCATATGAATTATGCATCTCGAAATTTGTTCATGAGATCATTATGCATGTGTTTGAAAATGTTTTTAGGTTGTATTGACAATGCATAACAACAATTTTATTGTGTTCCTAACGTGAGTGATTTGAAAATAAAATTAGGGTTTTTGTTCAAAATCAATTTTTCGTTTAATCTTACTAATGTATGCAAATGCTATGTCAACGGGAAGCATATTAGTTATGCATTGTATCCTAGTGCTTTTAATTGCACAAAGTTGAAAAAAAAATAAAAATCCCCAATTTCAATTTTTGGTGTTCATCATGAACCCTAGACTCAAATTGAAAGAAAATAGATAAAATGACTTACAAGATTGATATTTGTGATGTAGGATTGATTAGTAGTGTTATTTGTTTTCATTAATGTTTTTAATGGTAGGATTTAGTTTTTTTTGGTGGGTTTTTGTGCGTGTTCGTCAATGGCAGCAGACAAAGGAGTGTTTGTTTTTATGTTTTGAAATTTTTTATTTAAGTGTTCCATATTTTTGGTCTGCTGGGACTGGCGGTCCCATATCTCCTGGCGGTCCCAAATATACTGGGGGGCCGCCTATATGGGGGCCGCCTTCAGTAAAGGGTTTTTGATTTGAGTTTTTGACGAAAATTTAACAAAGAGGAGTAACATTTTAATTTTCATTTCACGAATTAAAAATTCTTAAAGTACTTCGGATGAAGTATTCAAGTTGTCACGACACGGAGTGGAACACGGACTAGAATCGAAACTAGGAGAAGGAGAAGCGGACACATAAGGTTTAAGGAATGTGTTTCATCATTCCTAAACCAAGACGTAGATAGTTAAATGATTCACGTTTAAGGGGTTTAGCAAGGATATCGGCGATGTTGTTAACGGACGGCACTTTTTGTATTGAGATATGTCCTTTCTAGACATTATCGCGAAGAAAGTGGTGACGTATTTTGATGTGTTTGGTACGAGAGTGTTGCACTGGGTTTTTTGCTAAGGTCAATCGCGCCTTTGTTGTTGCACATGATGGGAACATCGTCGAGTCGTACGTCATAGTCGATGAGAACTTGTTTCATCCATAGTGCTTGTTGACATGCCTTTCCGGGCTTACTCGTTAACAAGCTTCGGTACTGGATATAGCAAGAGCGGTTTGTTTCTTCGAGAACCATTATATCAAACAATATCCCGACGAACGTACATTTACCGCTAGTGCTCTTACGGTACACATTAATCTCCGCCTGTTCAGAGTAGGCATCTACTACGATTTTCTATGCGGAGCGTGGAGGGGGTCCTCTTAGGATACCATAGTCCATAAGTGCGGACATGCCATTAATATATCAGAAAGATATGTTTAACTCGCTTCAAGGTGAGTGTTTTGGGAGCTATTGAAGCTGGGCACCAAAAGGCAGACACTAAAATGATATCGGGCCTATTGTCGTTAGGTATAATAAAAACTACCTATCATCGCCTCGATACTTGGTCATTCTACCGACTCACACTCTTCATCTTTCATGAGTTTAGGATCGGGACAAGGGGGGTTTTCATTGGTTTAGAATCTCCTAGGACCAAAATATTGTCTTAAGCATTTCTTTAATTATACTTAGATTTATTAATGGAGTATACCGTCTTCCATTTGTTTAATTTGTATATCCAAGGAAGAAAGTTAAGTTCATCAATCATATCATTCTCGAACTCATATGCATGGTTTTGGGAAAATTCATCTACATGTCTTGAACAGTCGAGCGAATATAAATGCCATCGAACATATATTAGAACAATGATGAGATTTGACTTTTCTTCTTAGTAAAAAGTGTGTTATCTACCATTCGGTTATGATATATTCATGTTTAATAAGAATGCTTTTAATCTATCATAAAGCTTTGGTGCTTGTTTAAAGACCATTTTTAAGCTGTCTGTAATTTTATTAAACAATGATCTTGTTTTTCAAAAATCATTGAATCCACAGAGGTTTGACCACGTACTACCTCTTCATTGATTAAAACGGTCAGGAATGCACTTTTTACATCCATTTAGACTAATTTAAAATCTAAGGCGCACGCACAGGCTAATAATATCCTAATAGATTCAAGTCTAGCAACCGGGGAATAAGTTTCATCATAATCGATGCCTTTTTGTTGGTTGTAGCCTTGAGCAACTAACCTTGCCTTATTTCAAGAAACAATACCGTTCTCGTCTAACTTATTCCTAAACACCCACTTGGTTCCTATAATTGTCATATTCTTAGGTTGTGGAACTAACTCTCAAACGTCGTTAGCAATGAATTGATTTAATTCTTTTTGCATGGCGACTATCCAACTTTTATCTCCTAAGGCGTCATTCACATTCTTAGGTTCTATAGTTGATATAAAACAGTAGAAGTTAATTTGGTTCTGGGCTTGTGATCTATGGGTTCTTTTGTTAAGGTTTCCTATAACATTTTCTAAGAGATGGTTCCTAGATTCCTTAATATTGACTATTTCGTCAATCTTTAATGTTTCACCCTCAACAACATTTTTTAGGTTTTTGTTTTCGATTTCCCTAATATCTTCGTCTTCATCTAAGTCATCATCCACCAAAGGTGATGTCTTAGAGGGTGGAGGAGTTTCATCGAATGTCACGTTGAGTGATTCTTTGATTTTCCTATATGTTATTAAGATTGATAAGGCTTTTACTTTTTTTGTCAGTATCCTAAAAGGAAACCTTCATCTGACTTTTAGGTCAAATTGGTAAAGGTAGTCTTTGGTTGTTTAAAATGAAGCATCATGCTTCCCAAACAATCTAAAATTAGTCAAAGAGTAGGTTTCCTACTTCCATGATTTCCATAAGGGGGTTTTTCCTAGGATTGCTCTAATTAGGATTCGGGTTTGAGAATGTTATGTTGAAGATCTACGACGTTAACCCTAAACTTTGGTGTGCTATCTGGTAACGACTTGCTCGTTCAACATGGTTCTACTCATTCCTGAAGTGTCCCTATTTTTCCTTTCAATCCCACGACCATTTGATTGAGGAGTACGTGGAAGTCCGAGTAAGAGTTTATGGCCATACCATTGGCATTACAAAAAACTCTCCAAATTGCACTTCATTATCAAATTTCATACACGTGGTTGGTTCTTATTGGACCTATTGTACATCTTAATGGTTTTAGGATTTTCTTACTAAATATTTGGAATTGATCGAAGCTTCGGTTTTATCATTAAGAAATTCTAGTCCTAGTGTTACCTAGAGTAGGCATCTACTATGACAAGGTTTGTTGTTTAGCGGTTTACTTCTGTAACTCCGGTACGGCAGATGGACCAAAAAAAAGATCCATGTGGAGAAGGTTATAAAGACAGCTCAGTCGTTGAGACTATGTCTTAGCTTTGTGACTAACGTGACTTTGTTGCCACTTTTGCAGCTCACAGACAAATAAAATGTTGATCAAACTTTAAGCTTAGGTAGTTACTAATAATTCTTAGAGAGCTAACGATGATATGAGATGCATTATTAGCGTTGTTTGACCTAATCTCTATACCAACCACTGTGGGAGTTTTCATCAATCGTTGCAAGACATATTTTGTCTTTTGGCTTATTTCCTAATTTCATCACATACAAGCCTTTCTTCCTAATACCTCTACCTATGACTTTACCGTCCTTAGTGATTTTACTATCATGTTCTGTAGAATCATCATCTTAACACATGTATGGAGCGATTCACTTATAGTTTTAGACAGAGAGAGAGGTGGTTGGATGAACACTTAGAGATAGAAAGAAAAATGATAATATTAGCTTAAGTGAAAATGTAATTACATGGATGGGTCGGGCCAGGCTTTATATACTTACATGGATAGGTCGGGCCAGGCTTTCTATGGGTTTTCCTTAGACTTTCTATAAGCCAGCTCGGTTAGATTACTTAGATATTACATTGAATTGACTAACTATTAGAAAGGCTCGTGAGATCGATAATGATCGTCACTTCACTAAAAACTGAATTCCTAATAATCTCCCCCTAAGGGACGATACGTTTGAGATGTCTAAATGAATCACACTTTCTTGTTGTTCCTAACAATCTCCTACCTCAAGGGGGTGATCATAGAGATCTCTCTGTGGCCTTGTCAATAATCGTTGAAAACTTCTTGTCTTGATCTTGTGTCCTTTTTGTGTAATATGTTGATCTCTTTGTCTTGTTCATTGAAGTAGTGATTCATTATACTTTAGGCTTGAGCTTGTTCCCTTTTATCTTGACTTGTATGTGAATATTATTATTTGAGACTTGGAGATACATAAACCATCATAATCTTCTTTTCGCCTTTCTTGTAAACTTTTCCATCTTGTGAACTCGTACCTTTTAGACCGACATGCTCATTCCTTTTTGATTTGTAGTTAAAAGGCTTGAATGATGCTCTTTCTTAAAGTTCTTTACTTTAACTACTTAGTCACTTCGAGAGAAAAATGTTCGGTTATCAGAGTCTTTTCTAGTGATGGAAACTTCTTTGAATTCTTTACTTTAATGTCTTCGTCACTTTCAAGAAAGACGTTACGGCTATCAGAAGTAGGGGAAGTCTTAAAAACATGTTGCTTGAGCTTATATGAGGTCTTTATGTTTGGCGGTCGGTTTAAGGAGCATGTGGCTATTGAATATGTGAGCCAGCTAGAACCACAGAGGTACTCCATGACCATCTTTAAGTATCCTGTATTAAAACAGTTAGCAATAAAGCACGGGGGGAGGGGGGCGAGTATGGATTTGTCATTTGACCGTGTTTGGTTGGAGTAACCTTCGAATCTATGAGGATCGACCTGTGATCAGGTAGATTCAATTTAAGAAGAATCTCCTTGACAGGATTTCCAGCTGAAGTATCAAATCTTTTTAACACATATGTATTAGATTCATCAAACTCAGCATGTTCTCATTACCGGAACGTCTCAAAGCAGACAACACGATAAGAAGGGTGATAACAGTGAGTTACTTTGTCGCACCGATGAAAGAAAAATTGATTTGAAAATCAATCGACGTGTCACTTGCTAAAATGTTTTTGTAACACATCGAGAGTGTTAATCATTTCAAGAGTTCATCATCAATCGTCAATTCATATACTGGAACAAGTTTGATTCATTAAGAATCGCGCCATCGTTTCTTTCCAGTTGTGACAAGCTTGATTGTATAGGAATCGCATTAAGTCCACTACACATTGTGCTTGTTTGATAGTTTGGCCTCATAGCAGGATTTCCATCTTCACTGTGATTACTTGAGTATCACTCTGAGGTTCTGGCAAAATCACAAGGATAATGCGTAGGACTCTTAATATATATTTTGTTATTTACATTGTGTGACTTAGCAAGCATAATTTTGACAAGTGTCCTAGTGAGATTTATTGATGATCTCTTTTGGCTCTAGACTCAATAGTGCACTTTGGTTTTAGTGATCGGAGGCTGGAGCAGACTGCCACCTTTTCAATATCTACTAACTCGGAGTGAGAAAGTTGAAAGAAATGCGTGTAATCTTGTGTAGAAATGAACAGAAATCTTTTGAAGAGTATTCTGAGTTGTTAGGAATGGGTTGTTGCATGGTCACTCGGGTCCATGTGTGCTAGTTCATTATGTCAGCAATCATTTTTGTGTATCTCTAGACAACAATTGATTGACCCCGGTTTCTGACCATAAGTGTAAAGGAGGGACTTCTTTCTTTTCACCATGTATTCGTTAACTTTTCTTTTTAATTCTTCATTCCCCTTCAGCGTTATGAGAATTAATAACTGTACCTTGGTTGGTTTTTGTTCCAGTACTTAGCTCCATTCATTTCGGCCATTTTCCCTTTAATCTCTACTTTACTCCATTTTTTTCATGCTAAGGACTTCTACAATATCTAGTGGATTATCCCTGGGTTAGAGCTACCTTGGTTGTGGCTGGATCATGGGACTTTGAATTACCTATACTTAATCCACCACTTATACTCCATAAAGTTTTAGTACATGGGCTGTTTTTTGGGTAGGTATTCCATCACAATCCTTCAAAAACCATTGAAAAGTTCAATCAAAGTGTTTGATATAAATATAAAAAAGATTTACACTTTGAGAGTTTTTCATTATCACTAAAAGCTCCCCCTTAACATGTGCATCGTAATCGTAGTACATGCTAAGTGTAGAGTACATTGAGGTCCCATTTTTATATGATCACATTCTAGTACAATTTAGGTTCAGTTTATTCTCAATTTTCGCCCCTTATCGAACAATGTTAATCCCTTGATTTTTGGAATATCAATTGATTAAAGGTTCAGGGTACAAAATGTTATCCTAAACAACTATTAGGAATTTTTAAGCTCCCCCTAATATTTGAGGGTATATAAGATAGTGCTGAGTATATTTAATTTCGTAGGAAATTTTGAATTTTTCTAAGAAATTTTGGAAAAATTTTACTCGAGCACTCCTTACTATCTCATCATTAAGTCTACATACGTGATATACAAATTTACTAGTTTATATTTTTGTACGAGGTTTGACATTGAGTGTGATCGAGAAACATCATCATGATAGAAACTCATATGGTTTCTTTGTAGCAGCCGAGGTCGTCCCCGTAGTCCCACCATGTCTCTTATTAGAAGTTAGAAGTTGTCTAGCTTCCCCTATATTCAGCAATCCTTCTTTGAGTAGATTTAAAACTTTCTTGCAAGCCGCCTCAAGCAGTCTTGATGTAAAAAGCATGATATCCGAAGAACAAAATTAATTCGAAATCCTAACACCAAAGTCAATTAAGTCCCGGATGTCTGAATTTCTCCTTTCACGATATCGATGATATTAATTGAAACACCAAAGTCAACTAAGTCTCGGATGTCACAATTATTCCCTCTAAGTAGTATAAATGATAACACCTAAGTCAACTAAGTCCTAAATGTACTTATTTCATTCTACAGAATATAGACTAACTTAAGGAATCATCATAATTATCAAACCTACGTGTACATCTTTTGTCAACTAATTATACTCCCTTTTAAAATAAGCTTAGTGATTAACCGTTTCAGGAAACATTTACTGAATCGGTAACTAATCTTCTCACGCTTAGAATAAAAATTTTCTGACAACAACTTCCCCTTGGATCTTAAAGGACTGCATACTTGAATTCACAGATATCTCTTCCCAATTGTAGTTGAAATAGTGCACCCAAAATGTAAAAGATAAACACTGATTATTTTCTCTACGGTTATTTGTCTTTATCTTTCCGGAATGTCCTAAAAAGAGAATAGGGTATGATTCTATCACGTGTATCTATTTATCTCTTTTGCATATCTATTTCCTTCCCCCTTGCTGGTGACGATACTCGGAATCAATACAAAAAACCTAGTACGCTCATCATATTGAGATCGTGTTCGAAGAATTGATTAAGCTTTAAATCTATTCATGAGAATCAACTTAGTATTAAATTACAAAATACAATAAGTCCCTTAATAAAGTTACGAAAAAATGACATTCTGAAAGCTCTTATAGTTAAGATAATTTATCTCCCCTTGAAATTGTGTCATCCCGTCATTATCAAAAATTTATCCATTTATTCACGTGACTATTTTTGAAAGATAGTTTTAAAAGATGATTTGATTTGAAAATTTCTCCCCTCACATAATGACTCGGTTTCTATAAAGAGTTGTAGTCATTGTTTGACGTGGTCGAATTGTCTTTGAAAAAAATCTTTTTTGTGGTTACTGAAACACTGATTCCCAATTTTATATAGACAAATTTTTTATCAATAAAAATAAGATTTATCTTATTTTGACACATAAGCGCACTGACACGTACACTTATGGAATAAAGGAAGCACGGGTTGTGTTGCAAAGTAAACACAAGCCTTTGCATGGTCATTAAGTAGACCATGCCCGAGAATAAATTCCCGTTGAGAGGTCAAGTTTTCTTTTTGAAATACTTACCTTTAAGATGATGACCTGGTTGCTATATGAAATAATAGCAAGCCATTTTGGCATGTTTTGAAAGCTTTTGAAACTTCTGCTCGAACTTCATTTACAGCCTCGTATCATTATTAAATGACATTTCTAAAGCCGTAAATGTTATCAATTTTCAGAAGACATGCCAGAGATACATATTTTTATATATTTTTTATTTTTTTATTTTTTCTTTTGTTTTTGAAATTTTTTTATAAAAATGAAAATATTTTTGGATTTTTATGTTTTCATATATACATATATACAGGATATGAGTTACCACCATTACTCGTCCGTTTCCTCTGCCAAACGTTTCAATGTTTCTAGAGACATGCTTTTTCATTACCTGAGCCTTCATCAATCAAGATGTTTATAAATCTCGCTCGAGGCAAAGGGTGTTAGTAAAGAATGTCAGCCAGTTGATATTCAGTCGGTCAAAGTATAGCTCCAAGATTCCATTCTCCACTTGCTCCTTTATGTAAAATTGGTAGCGAGCTCAATGTGTAGCTCTTGATTGTTGTATCATTATTGCGACAGCATAAAAGCATTCGCACTCTTGTTTGTTCGTACAGAGAAAGAGTAGTACCAGAGGATTCTTATTGAATTGAAAGCCATATTTGTTAGCTTATTGTGAACGCATCCCAAAGGATTTGTATGAAACACCCAGATAAGGCATATATTCGGCCTTTGTACTCGATATATCAGTGCTCTTTTGCTTCTTTGACGACCAGCTAACAAGTTTGTCACCTAAGAACTAAGCGCTTCCCGATGTACTACGTCTAGTGTCTTGACACCCCGCGTGATCGGCATCTGCATAAGCTATGAGTGACATGTCAGTATCCTTCAAGTACCATATACCCATGTGAATGGTTCCGTTAAGGTATTGAAAGATCTGTTTCACCGCTTGTAGGTGCTTTTCGGTAGGCTTAGCCTGATACCGGGCACATAAGCAGACAACATAGTTAAGGTCAGGTCTACTAGATGTAAGATACATTAAGGATCCAATCATGCCATGGTAAAGTATATCATTAACTGGTTTCCCCTGTAGATATTCATCCAGTTCTTGTTTCAATCTTGGGGCTGTGTCGAAAGGAATCAGTATCAATGCTCAACATATTTTTTTAACAATTTTAGAAGCATATTTAGATTGGTTTATAAAGATGCCCTTGGGACTTTGAGATATTTGTAATCTTAAAAAGAATGACATTTATCCCATCATCGACATCTTGAACTTATTGGTCATTTGATTAGCAATCTCATTACACATGGCAGTATTAGTTGATGCAAATATTATATCGTCAACATAAATTTGTACCAGTAATATGTCATTTCCAACCATGCATCGTTGTGAACAGTGTTGGATCAAACTGCAAACCTTTGGTGGTGAATTGTGAGAGATTAGGAAGCTTGATTGCATATCATTCCATGTACGTGGTGCTTGGTTTAAGACATTGAGAGCCTTTTTTTGAGGCTTGGTATACTTGCGATGGTGTCTGATAACAAATCATTCTGGGTTGAGAAACATTGGCCCTCTTCTTGGAGCTCGCCATTCAAGAAAAGCCGTTTTGTCATCCTATTTGGTTAGTTTGTCATTATCTTATGAATCGACATTAGCCTACGAAGATACGAATGGCCTCTATTCTAGCAACCGGTGCAAATGATTCTAGAAATGATCCTCTTCTATGTTGAATCCCTTGAGCAACTAGTCGAGCCTTATTCTTTAGTACCCCACCAGATTCATCTGTTTTGACTTTATAAATCTATTTGAGTTTGATCAAGAACATGTTATCTGGATACGGACACTTATTTCCAAACTTTAAGTCTATCAAATTCATGAATTTCTCTTGCATGCATTCGATCATGACGGTTTTTTGTGGACATTGATTGTTCTGAAGTTCTTGGGTTTTACTTGTGATGTACGAGGCATCAAAATAACACCACATGGCATCAGTTTCAAGTTGCTTCCTTGTAGATACAGAGCGAGAAGGATCACCGATCACGTTTGCTATAGGATGATCCTTAGTCCATCTACCAAGGTGTTCAAATGGAGTGTGGATTTGTCTCACATTAGATGATGATCCTTGAGGAGTCGAGTCTTCATTAGGAGATTCGTTAAGTGGATCATCATGAAATGTTGGTGTTTTTGGTGATTCTTCAAAACCTTGAGAAATGATTAGAGACTGTTCATGTTCTTGTGATGAAGGAATACTTGTTGATGGAGCATCCTGGTCAATGGAAGTTGACACAGGAGAATCAGCTAATACTTCAGCTCTTGGAGCAGCAGCTTCTTGAACTGGAGAAACAGCAATTGGTGGAGGGTTAAAGTATTCATCGAACATTGGTTGAAACAAACGATCCCAATCATCTCTTTTTGGTGGAATACAAGGTTGTTGAGAAACAGGGTTTGGAACGAGTCATGTACTAGATGTAGCAGGAGTCATATAATGAAGCCCGGGTCCTGAACTGAATTGTTCAGAAGCCATTGCTGTTAGCTCATCGAACGTTACATGGATTGTTTCAGTAATTATCCGGGTCCTTCTGTTGTAGATTCTGAACGCTTTCTTTGCAGGCGCGTAACCAACGAAAATCCCAATGTCTGCTTTTGCATCAAATTTTCCCAGATCCTCATGGTCATTGGTAGGATAACAAAGTGAACCAAAGACATAAAAGAATGATAAGTCCGGTTTCTTATCTTGCATAAGCTCGTATGGAGTTTTGTTGTATCGGAGGCGTATCAAAGAACGGTTTTGGGTATAACAAGCTGTATTGATAGCTTCGGCCCAGAGAAATAATAGAGCTTTAGAAAAGATTAGCATTGTTCTAGCAGCTTCAACAAGAGTCTGATTTCGCCTTTCGACAACACCGTTTTGCTGAGGAGTGCGAGCTACAGAAGTTTGATGCGAGATGCCAACATTTTTCATACATTTCGGAAGTGTCCGGATTGACAAATTTAGTTCCATTATCTGTTCGAACATTCCAAACTGTGGCTTTC
This sequence comes from Tanacetum coccineum, assembly GCA_026074375.1. Taxonomy (NCBI): domain Eukaryota; kingdom Viridiplantae; phylum Streptophyta; class Magnoliopsida; order Asterales; family Asteraceae; genus Tanacetum; species Tanacetum coccineum. The sequence goes on along the minus strand of BQNB010014879.1, from coordinate 25,780 downwards.
AAACGAACTTGAATATTTTTGATGCATTTGATGATGGCCGCAAGAGCTTCATCTTTTGTCTTCAAAAATCTAACCCATGTAAATCTTGAGTAAAGCGTTCTCGACTAATCACTAAGTATACCCTTTTTCCCGTTAATTACTCGCCACTCGATCGGGCCACACAATTCCATAGCTAAAGCTTTAGTTTCTTCTTGGTTTGTGTCTTAAGCTTTGGGTTGATGAACGAGGTTTTCTTCTTTTCCCTATGCACATGCTGAACACAAATGATCTTTCTGAAATTTAAGTCTAGGAATTCCTCATGCAAGACCGTCTTTAGCTAGCGTGTTCAACGTACAAAGTTAAGAATGGGGCTAACGACGGTGCTCGACGGTGCCATAACCAGCTCTTAGTCTTTGACGCTTTAGATAGAAGACAGATCGGAGATGATTTAAGCATGTCATCAAGAGAAATTGTGTACAAATTTGTGTCACGGGACCCTGAAAGTAGATCAACACCTTCTAAATTGCGAATAAAGCAAGTGTTTTTCCGAAATGCAACTTCAAGATCCGCATCACAAAATTGGCCAACAGAAAACAAGTTATGACCAAGTCCCTCAACGTAGTAAACCCTTGAGATAATAACGTTTCCCAGCTGATAGTCACCATACCCCATAATCCTTGCAATCTGGTCGTTCCCGAATCTAACAGTACCCAGAAATTTACTGACAAAGTTCATGAGCTGAGAGCGATTCCCTGTCATGTGTTTCGAACATCCGGAGTCCAGATACCAGAGTACAATCTGGACAACCTGTCATGACAAGAGAAGAAGACGATGGAATATCTGTAGCATTGGATCCCCAAGTTTGATTGGGTTCTGAGTGGTTAGCATTCTTAGATTCTACAATCTTAGCTTTTTTACTCGAACCTATGTTTTTAACATTTTTGGGTTTCCTGCTATAGACTTTTAACTCTGGTTTTTGTATATCATCTGAGTGGGAAGTGGTTTGCTTAGGAGGCACTACGTTAGTTGAGGTGAACCTAGTTAAAGGGCACGAGTTACCAACTATAGTGAAAGTTCTGCCTGTTGGTTTCCACTTAAATCCTACTTCAGTGAATACATGACCCGTAGGTTTCCAAATATTTTGCTTTTTATGTTTCTTAGCAGATTTAGTATGGTTATTCCCATTTTGCACAAGATCAAGAAGACATTTATCATGAACACCATCAAACATAGATTTATTACAAGTAGCACAGAGAATATCAGTTTCGCATTTGTCAGTGACTGGGCTTAACACTCAGACATTACAAACAGGTTTTGTTGTTTAACAACATGATTCATTTTATTAACTTTCCTAGGTTGGGCTTCTACTTTATTCTTCTTGTTCCTACTTGGTGTTTGCGAGATCCTATCATTCTTTTTATTGCCTGGAGGCTTTGATCCGCAATTACTAGTAGAACACTTCACTCCTGTAGAAGACAACACAGGTGTGTTAGGAATTGTATCTTAGAAAACTTAACTGTTGAATCATGCTTGAGGATGTGAGAGGTTCAACAAACCTAACTTTCTTGACATTGTTCATGGGTTTGACAGTAACCTTCTTAGCACTAGGTGTTATCGCATTAGGGCACGTACCTTGAACATATATAAGCAACTCCTGAATTCTTATGACATACTTACATGCAAGGACTAACTCGCTATCTAAAGGTTGTTTCACCTTAGCTTGTTTGACTATTTCCCGAAGAATATTAGCTTGTTCTTGAGTGTTCCTAAGATAGGCTATGTGAACTTCCCTATTTTGCAATAACCTAGGAGGCAACGGTTCAAAATTAAGCTTGAACATGCCTGGAGCAATAGTGGTGACAGAAGGTGTGTGTATAACATTTTCAACAATTTCTTTTCCTTTTAATTTTCGTAAATCATTTTTCAATGATGTTATCACAAAAACCTTGTCTTGAATTTGAGCTTTTAAATCCTTATTTTCTACAGATTTTAAGTTCAGTTTGTTAATTAAAGAGTCACTTTGTTCTTTATGACGAACACGTGTCCGTTTGATTGAGTTAAACTGATATTTAAAAACTTGTTTCACATTATTAATTTCATTACAAAGACGCTCGTTTTTTGAAAGTAATTTTGCCACACTATTCTCCAATTCCTTCTTTATGGGATCAAGATCACATTTATCATGATTAACATTCTTTCCCTTAGTATTAGTTTTCAAAGATTTGATGGGTATCCTTCAACTTAGAAAAATGGTCGTGTCTTTGTCTTGTTGCGAGCTTTCAATCACTTGATTTTTCTCAAATTTATTCTTGAATTTCAACAGCATTTTGATTAACACAAGATTCATCGTTTTGAAAAACTTCTTGTTTTAATTGCATTGACACTTCAAGAGAAATACAATGTTTTTCAAGTTGTGAGTGATTTTTCAAAAGATCATTATATGCGTGTTTGATTTGGAAAGCGCCGCATCAAGTTTCAAAACATTTTCACACGAATTTACCTTTTTCATTTTCACATTCACAGAATCATTATTCAAAGACATAGAATTCATTCAAGTTATCAGAACATCTTGAGACATGACTTTTTGTAAGAGTCGATCATTTTCCAAAAGAATTTCTTTCTTAGCAATTTCCAAACATTTTTTATCAACTGAAAACTGTTGAACAGACGCTTCCATTTGATCAAAAACTGTTTGTACTTCCGTTATTTCATTTAGAAGATCTTTATCAAACACATTGAAGATGTCTTTTAAAGATTTTAGAAATGGAATAATTTCATTGTTAAAAACAGCTTTTGTATGTTCAAACCCCCATTCACCTTCTTCAAGAGCACTTGGTGTTGTCCTCTTCTTTACCACAGAGTCAAACTGGGTGAGGTGGAATTTAAGCTTTTTAAGGCTTGCATTCACCAAACTCACCTTAGGTAGTTCACTGGGAACATCCACTATGACAGGTGGTGAGTAAGAAGGTTCAATGGTAGGATTGAACGTATGAAACCAAAACGCTTGTTCAGCCGATAATTCTTGTTGTGGAGAAAAACGTGTTTCAAAATCTTCAATTAGGCTATTTAATTTTTCATAATCAATAGGTTTATGAGAAATTTTCTTTGCAATAACTTCAGGATCCTTTGCCTTTTCAAACATTTTTGATCGACTCTCTTCTTCCAAAATCAATGTTTCTTCATTATCAATCACATGCATAGCAACATGAGTTTTAGATACAACAACACCATCATACAAGGTAGGTTTTATCCGCTGAGCTTTCCTAAGGTAAAACGGATTTTGATAACCTAGAGCTTGTTTGTATGTATTATCATAAAACGGTTGCAGCTTAGTTAACATGTTCACTGTCTTAGCAGATTGACCCACTTTATAAACAATATTATCAAGTTCCTTAATCTTATTTTCCAAATCAATTTCATTTTCCATATATTTATTTTCTTTTTCTTTGGATTCATTTTTGAAAACTGTAAAAGTTTTGAATAAAGATTCCTTTTCTTTTATTTGTTTAGAAAGAGTTTTCTCAAGTGAGTCAATTTGTTCTTTGAGTGCAAGTTTCTCCCTAATCATATCATTCATTTGAGAATCAATCATTTTTTTACGACTGCTTAAATCAATATTAAGACGTTGTTCAAAAGTTTTGACCCTTTCCTTATATCTCTCTAGCTCAGCGGTTATTGATTCATTATTATGTTCCTTATTAGCCTTTTCCCAATTATTAACATGATTAATCATTTGTTCTGACATTTTTTCAATCACATATAAAATTATTGAATCTTGTTGTGCCTGCAAATTAGTATCTTGAACAGTTGCCTGTTGTGTTTCTTGCAAATATTGAGAATATAGAATGATATTGTTATCACTAGATATCTCGTTATCTGTAAAATCCATAACTGGTGATTGTTCAAAATCCTACAATGCATGCACACTTTGATTATCCATATCATTTAGATAGGTTTCAGAATTTGGTACCTCTGAGATAACGTCAGAACCATAGTTGGAAATGTTGGCCATAAGAACCGCTTGTGCACTCGAGAGATCATCACAATCAGAATCATAAGTATCAAGATCCTCAGTCTGAAAAGCAGCATTGTGAGGAATGACTGTCTGAGTTTGACTTGCTGGAATTCCTGGATCTGCAAGAAATGCGAGTTGCTCCTCATCCAATAATTGTCCAGCTTCCTGAGCTTCTGCTAACATTGCTTTCTCCTTATACCATGCAGCATTCCTTGGTCGCTTTGGCTGAGTGCATTGCCTAGCCATATGTCCTTCACCTTGGCAGTTGTAGCATTTAACAACTCTTGTTTGTCCACTTGTTGTATTTCCCCTTGAACTAGTAGCATTGCCCTTATATGTTGTACCAGAATAATTTTGCCCTTGTCTTCCCTGAACTTGTTGCACTGTAACCCTGCCATCTTGAATAGTGGCTTGGTTTCTTAGATTAGAGGAAGTTCTGAGTTGATTATTGGTAGTAGGGAACCTTGATGAAGCTACAACTGTTAGAAAAGCCATTGCTTTATTGAGACAAGCAATTAGATCATCTCCAGGAGAAAACACAGGAACATCAAATCTTGAGTCTATAAACGATGACTCAGTCATAAGTTGTGTAGGAGCTTGAGGTGATTGATAAGCAACTTGTGTAATTAATTGTGAAACAATTGAGGTTTGATGATTCATTTGAGACTGAAATGTATGTGATGGTGGAATCGATGAATGATTGAATTGAGCTTGTGATGGATAATGAGATGAGTAAAGTTGATTGGGTTGAATTGATGCATGTTGTGATGGTGAAAATTGTTGTTGTAGTTGAGAATTGTTGTAAAATAATTGATAAGTGTTGAAGTGAGCTGGTGTCATCTACTGATTTGCAACGAATGCAAGTGCATCTTGATTGCGTTCACGCATAATACGGACTTCATTTGCATGGAGTTCGTGTTGTTCAAGATATGCATGAAGTTGATCAAAGTTGGAAGTATGCAAATCTTTAACAAGCTTGACATTAGTCACAAATTTACTCCATTCGGGTGGAAGACTGTTTAAGAACTTGATATTAACTTGAAACTGCTATATTTTCATCTTGTAGATATTCATATCATTGATCAGCTGAGTAAATCTCAAGTAATATGTATGAAGTGATTCCCCCTTGATGTGAGTAAACGTATCGAATGCATCATACAACTTACATTCTCTTTCCTGCTTTGTCAAAGAAGTACCTTGCATCAGTAATTAAACTATCTCCCATAAGTCTTTAGCAACTCTGTGATGATTCATAAGTGAATAGATATCAGCAGGAAGACCTTGAAGAATGATATTGGTAGCTTTCATGTCACAATCAGCTTGAATTTTCTCAGCAGCAGATAATTCAGCATATTTCTTCATTCTGATCACTCCATTGTCTTCAACCGTAGGCCAAATGAGAGGACCATGCTCAACTGATTCAAGTATCATTCTTCCGTGCTCTCGATTTTGCATGTATAATTCCATTCTACTCTTCCACGAATCATACAGGTCTTTGTCCAACATGGGTGGACGATTGTCAGCACCGGAGAGTATCATGTACTCTCAGCAGAGTATTCTTTTGTCCAAGTGAAAATCATCGAAATACGCATATAGGTAAGGTGGGGGCACTAAGGGGGGGGGGGGGGGGGGGGGGGGGGGGTGGTTTCCGGGGGGCTAGCCAACCAATTCTTCAACAGAATTAAGGGGGGGGGGGGGGGAAGTACAGTAGATTCTCTTAACGAATAGACCCAGCTACGATTTAACGAATGCGCCGGTCAAAAAATGTCGAACAATCGCGATAACGTCAACTAATTAAATAAATTAAAATTTCCGTTTCGTAATGAAATACGTAAATATATTATAAACTACAAAAACAATTCATATGTCTAGACGGTCGTCGTTACAAAAACTCATAAAATAATTATTTATGACGTTCCCCGAACTCGCGATCGTATACGCGTACGTGCGACAATCGGGTTGTTTCTACATTCCACCACCCACCTTCAGAAAGATATGCGGTTGCTTTCCGAGGCTGAGCAACGACGATTCTGTTGACCTAACATCTCCCTTCTCTACATTATCACTTCTTTTGTGGCAATGACGGCTTTTCTCGTCAAATCTGCTGCCAGAGCGTCATAGTACACAAATCCCGACTGAACGCTACATCTACCCAACAAAGGGTGCGGTTTCTAACTACCCTTTGACCTTTTCGTATGATAAGTAGATCATTTTCTAAAATACGAGAAATGGTAATCAATAACCAACAAATAAAAAAAAGTTCAATCGAGTAAGCTTCCCATACTATTAAAGAGAACAAAACGGTATTGATCCGTGAAACATATATTCTGGAGCTAAAATCCAAATCAGCGTTTGTTTATTATAACTAACTTCCCTAGATTTGACGTGCTATTTCATCATAAAGGCAACGTACGCGTGGAATAGATCCGATTCTCTTCATCACTGCCGTCACTTTCTGAGTTATTATCATTATTGATGTCATCGTTATCATTTTCCTAAGATTCAGCTTCACTTTCAGTGGATTCTTCTTCAGTCACATTGGGAACCCCTGGTTTAACACCAGTTCCTTCATTTGTGATAGAATGTTTGATTTTTGAAGCACTTGGAGCAATTTTGGTAACAGTACTAAAACTACTTAGATGTGTCTTGTTTGTGAAAGTCCTTTAAACTCTTCTTGCGAACTTCTTCATACTGATCATCTTCAGTTAATGCTACTTCAGACAACAACTCAATTCCTTTGCCTCTAGCAACACCCAAAATCAAATTACACATGTCGCCCTCCCGGTCTTATTTGATGGAGTACCTACGACTTCATCAAACGCGTCATAGCGCTAACATAAAAAAAATCATATATTCATTTAAGCACATAATCGCCTAGTAGTCATTTTAAAATGACCATATGTTTCTATCTAGCTTATCATCGCCTCGCAATAGTCATGTCTGCTTTCTACAAGTTTCAGCATAGTATATGTGCCTACTTACCAGGAAGCCTCAGCAATGGCCATGCTTATCGTGCGAGTCCATACCCAACCGGTTAGATTGCTCATTATTCCTAGATTGCCGGATGGCCAAGCCTCTTGGTAATGATCTCGACTAAATCACGGTTAGATTTTAGCCAACCATGGTCATGCTTGTGGTTTAACAAGCCATAACCAACAATGGTCTACCAGGCTTATGTACCTCTCAAACCAATCTTTATCTACATTCGGGTAAACATACCCATCACTTACGTCCTTAGCCATATCACGGCAAAATAAAAGCGATCAATACGTTTGCTACCAATCAAAGGCACCTATCACATAAGACACATAGAGCACATAATTCGGCGGTAATGATTTCCGCTAAAACATCGTCAAAAGACAAATCAAAAAAAATCTAGAAAGCATCTGAGTATCATGGGCTCGTTGCTCGTTAGACGAAAAATAAAAAATAAAAATTCCAACGTTCACGCATCGCGACTAACATAGCCGACTCGGTCCTATCGCATCGCCTTGAATTCTAGATGACTCAACTTATCAAATTGAGATGACCACACACATTCTTATTTCAATACCGTTCGAATTAAGGCATTAGCTACTTCGATTGTTCCTCCAGTGATGGAAACGGATGTCACCCCTTCTTTAGAATTTCTAATCTTTTCGCTCTTCCGTACGCACATAAAGCCGTTACGTCAAGGAGTAAGGATCACTAACCTTAAATCAGGTGTCGCTTAGTGCCTTATTCTAATCCTTGACGACGTCAGGTATGCTTACAACCATACTACTACTACCTTCCATTTCGGGGGAAGAAGTCTTCTTCACGGCCTTCTTGTTGATACATCAAAGGCAACATACGTCCAATATATGAGAAGTCTTCTCCATTTCTTATCTTAAACCTCGTGACTAACAATCTCAGCTTCCACCCACCTTAGGAATCTTTACATCTCTAATAAGATCCCTTCTCGGTGTCGGTATCAGACTTACATCCTTGGTAGCTCAATTCTACCATTGCTTAGTAGCACACCGACTACACTTGGTCTTGATACGTCTTCATAATAATCACCGATCTTAATTACTACAAACTAAACTTCACTCCTTTCTATACACAATTTTTGAATGTTTTTTTTTCAAAGAGTTTTCTTTACAACTAGCTATACTAATTAGAAAAAAAGAAGAAAATTCAAGCTTTATGGTTTTTAAAACCTCAAAAGGGAAAACTTCTAGAGAGGTTCTATTCGAATCCAACAAACAAACGCCTAAAAAAGAGTAACAAACGCACCACAAATCCTTCGCAAATATCCCCATGACCTTAATACCAATTGTAAAATCTTAACATACACAAGGTATATATTCAATGTAGAGTTTAGAGAGAGAAAGAGAGGTGGTTGGATGAACACTTAAATAGAGAAAGAAAAGAAGAAATGTTAGATTACTATGTGAAAATGAATGAACAACCAAGACCCTTTTTATAGCATGGAAAGGGTTTATATATGCTTAAGTGGCCGGTTAGGGCTTGGCTTTCATAGGATTTCCACGGGCCTTGGACTAACTAGCCTACTAAGTTTCTAAATATTACTTTACGAGCTATCTAACGATATAATGGAAGTGACCAATACTTTTCGTATTCCTAACAAAAAAACCGAAAAAGGCTGTTCAAATATATATAGAAGTGCCCCTCCTATAGAAAGATAATTTAATTCTCGTCGCGATGGTATGGTTTGTTTTATGTAACGATTAACGGTTTGTAAGATATTTAACTTTTAAAAAAATGATGCAAGTATAGGGAACCATGTACACTTTTATTAATATAAATCGAATTATAATACAATAAATAAATTAATAGAAAATAAATGACAGAAAATTAAATAACAGACAAAAAGGGATAGAAGCAGAAGGCAGACACTATATAACGATAAGTAAATAAAAGCAGTAAAAGGTCGTGGAACGAGGCTCGTGTTTAACACAATTCCCTTAAAACAGATTGTTGATCCCACTTTAATGGATCTTGAATTCCTTAGCTTGTGTAAGGTTTAGTTATGCAAGATAAATCCAACACAATTATGATAGAAACTTTGTTTGATAATACTAAAGATTATGCGGAATCTAATCTTTAATATGTATAAGAATTCTACATTGAAACCAGTTAATCTATTGAACACATGAAATTAACAAACAAAAGCTACAATTATTAATACGAATACCCTACTATAGTAGGGGTTATTCAAAGCCTTGAAGCTATGACGATTCTATAAATGACTCGTTTTTGAAACTTTGATACATAGAACTCAATACCCTAAGACCTCCTTTTATACAAGAAGGAGTCTCAATGGGATTACAATATTTTCCTAAGTTATCATGATCTTCTAAACAAATAACTTATACGTATCTTTTACAAAAATATCTCATACATATCCCATAAGCAATCTTTATCTTTTCTCTGAGCAGTCTTTATCCTTTCAGCAGTTGTAACTTTGAACACTAACAGTAGTAACTTATGTACCAGCAGCACTAACTTAACAGCAGTAACTTCAAGAAGACTTTTAATCCCAACACAAATTCGCCGTATGTTTCCCACGATACAACCTCCAAAGCTGTTGTATAGCGGAACCTGACAAACTTAACTGAAAAATCAGGGAGGCATTCGTAACTATTCTGATCGAAGGTTCTGGATAAAACGTTTTGGTAATATGCAAGCTAGATTTTTGGTAGAAAACTGAATAAGGTGAGGCAATATTTATACTAAAACTCGACTTGTTTTTTCCAAGATAAACCAAGAAATATTCTCATATATAGGCAGTTTCAAAGCAGCTTCGTTTTCGCAGGTCGCGCGGGGTGCTTGCATGAGTTCAAAGCTTTGACTTATCTTGGCTTCAGTAATCTGAAATCTGCACCCCCCTCTGCGCGTGCACGTATGTGTGGGAGCATAAACCAAAAAAAGAATTTGAAAGTCAATACTAAGATTTCCTTATAAACCACTCTCCACTTCTCTTCTTGGGCGATGCGGGAGGTTTTATTTTCCTCACATTTGTGTTTCTTGTGACTCACTTTGGGACATGATATCTCATTCATATTAACTTCATTTTAGACATACTTTAGCTCGTTGCGAAGCTCTCTTCGAGGAGAACGTAAAACCACAAGCTAATATAAATATATATATATATATATATATATATATATATATATATATATATATATATATATATATATATATATATAATATTATAGCTATATATATCACATACATATATTAAATAATGTCCAAAGTTTGCAAAAATCATTTTGCAAAAACCATTTTTCCAATAATCCCCTACATGAATGGAGATCCATCAAAAACACACGAAAGTTTCGGTGAAATTTCTACGGTTAAGTCCTGCATAGGTTAGGTAGGTGTCACCCTTTGAACCTCTCTTATGAGATGCACTTAGTCTCTTATATTTGAGTAGACATGATGTCCTTGAACTCAACATCTGTTTACGTAGACGACAATACACACTCATACAAGACTCTCCCTGACCTTGTCAAGTCCTCATAGTCGTGCTCGTTATGGTCATGAACACCAGCCTGGTTCTGCAAGAGCTATTAGGAATTACGCACCTCACAATTCCTTTCGAAGCGACCCATTTCTCTCCCACATAGGTGATTTCATCATGAATCATTAAAAACATTGTTTTGTGATTTCATCTTGAATCATTATGCTTTGTGATTTCATACTGAATCATTAAAGCCATATGTTTAACCTCTCAACAATTCACATTTGTATAAGAATGGACTAGGAAGTTACAATTTAAGTAACTCCCCCACATTAACGTGACTTCCCCCCATATTTCTATGATTAGGTTGTCCTATTGAACCTAGATCTTAAGATCTCCAGTCAACTAGGTTTGGTTTTTCTTCATAGAAACTCATTCCTTTAGGGGCTTTAGTCCCATTCCTTTAGAAAACTTACTAACTAACTCTCTGCTTAAGCCTTTCGCAAGCGGATCCGCGATGTTATCTATTGACTTTACGTAGTCAATCGTGATAACTCTATTTGAGAGTAGTCTCGACTAACGGTTTTACATTGTGATACGAGCTCTATCAAAATCCAATTGACTATCACACTTTATTAACAGCTATCACCGGGTTTACGGCCACCTGGTATGTCCTTTACCAATTAACGTAAATATCTCGCATATTCTATAAATTTATCTTAAATGATAAATTCAGATTTCATCATAGATTTAGCTATAAGTGTTTGTATGAAATACTTTCAAGATTTCTAAGACATAGCTCCCCACTTAGCATAAATACATCCGCTCTAGTGGATCTAGATTCTTATATATAAGAATCTGTATTTACATTACTCTAGCATTTGATAGCCGCTGGATATCTTCCATAATGCAATCATAGTACTCATGTAATACTTCTTCAAATGGTCCCCACTTGAATTACTGGTATATCTACTTAACTTGACTATAAGTTTTAAATCATGTCAGACGCACGTCATTAAACACATAAGATGCCCAATATTCTTTGAGTATTCAAAATGGGCAACGCCTTTAGATTAAAAAGATGTCATTGAATTCTAGCTAGGCTGGAATCCCCCACATTGAACCTCTTAAGAATATTGTCCTTATAATGTTTTTGACTTCAAAACAAATCCATATTGGTTCACATGACCATATTCAACAACTAATGAAGTTCATGTCAATCTTGACTCCAACATATCATTAGTGGATTTGTTTATTTTCTTATCACTTCTAGTGATAATTATACCATCTATGTATAAACACAGGAGTACACACATACCTCTATTAATTTCAAATCCACATTCTTACATGATATGGTGAAATTTGATGTCCTTGTTTGGCAGCTTTCCTTAAGCCATATAATGACTTAACAAGCTACTAGACTTGCTCTCTTTGGTTCATATATATTTCTTCTTCTAAATCTCTATTTAGAAATGCCGGTTTTACATCCATTTGGTGAACTTCCAACTTCCTTAATGCGGCAATAGCAAGTACCATTCTAATCGAGGTTATTCGCATAACATGCTAATAAGTATTAAAGTAATCTAGACCTTCGCGTTGTCTAAATCCTTTGATCACCAATCATGCTTTGTACTTGTCAATGGTGCCATCGGCTTTCATCTTCTTCTTGAAGATCCATTTATAGCCTAGTGGTTTACGACCCGAAAGTAAACTCACAAGCTCCCAAGTATGTTTTGTAAAATAGAATCTATTTCACTTTTAATGACTCCTTTCCAATGAGCCATTCTGAAGAAGTTACCGCTTCTCGATAAGAAGTAGGTTCATTTTCTAGCATAAAATAAACAAATTGGGTCCAAACGATTTCTTGATTCTTACCCTTTTGCTTCTTCTAGGTTCAACCTCTTCTTCCTTGGGTTGATCTTGTCTCTCATCTTGGAGATCATTATCATCACGTTGTCTCTGATCTTGGACAACTTCGTCATCTATTCCAGATGATCTTCTAATTTCCTTCGTTAACAAGGAAACAATTTTTCAAAGAAGGAAGTACTTCTTTATACAATTATTGTATCCTTGTGTATATCAACAAACATAAAGAAACCATAAGCACTACTGATAGGTGTAAAATACACATATCCGTCAACACCAAAAATGACCCTAAATGACCCAAAACAGACTAAAAATGGCAAAGATATGCTTGTTTTTGTGTTTTGTGTGTGCAGGTACGAATATATCAAATATCACAAGAAAACCGTCAAAAATGGACAAACACGGACACGAGGAACGGAAGAGCACAAGAGAAGCCAAAGATTCAAAGCCAAAGCTAGAAAAAATTAAGCCTCAGTCAAAGAAAGTCAAACCCTAACAAAGAAAAGTCAACCCATAAAAAGACAAAAACCCAAAATTACCATTTAAGTCCCCCGAGTTTCAAAAGATTACACAAATGGTCCTTGGACTCTAAATGGGCCTTAATTTCCCTTTATTCCATACCCGGATCCAAAAGCCCAAAACCCTAAAGCCCATTTGCCTTTTATAAAACCACAGGGACTTAAGTTGTCATTTTTAAAAGTTGTTCTACATTACAACTTTAAATAATCAAAGAGAGGGACTGAAATTGCAATTACCCAAAGTTTAAAAACGTTTTTACCCCGTTTCAGTTATAAAAAGGGCGCCAAGGGTGTGATACTATTCACCCGTCTTCTCCAAAAGTTACCCATGGTCAAACGATAGGGAAAATCAAAATTGAAGGGTACGGAAGACAATTCAAGGGCTCACTTACACAATGGCAGGGTTAATTAAGTCATATCAAGGCTCCCTTATTCTGGTTTCACTCAAGCATCAAGCCTTGGATATGAAGAAAGCACAAGGGATTACTTGGTTTTACTCTTAAAGCAATCACAAAACTAGCACAAGCTGCCACATCAAAGGAATGACAGCTTGGCAATCCGTGTGACTACCACTTGATCAAACGGCTAAGAATCATTATTCAATGATTGATGAAATGGATGGTGATGATTAAATGGAGCGTGGGATATAAGCAAAGACCTAGACGGTTCAAGGAATGGCTATAAAAAGCCCTCACTATCACACATACGGATACCTAGTTTTTTTAGTAGCTTTTAGTTTTTCAGCGAAACTTTATTTTTAGCTATGTATTTTACTCTCAGCTTTTGTAATTTCCCATTTTAAGTAATGTAATCAAGTTCAATTAATGAAATTCAGTTCTATTTTGTCATAAGCACTTTTAAATTTACTCATAAGCTCTCATTTTCCCTTTTTAACCTATAAGCTACTATGTCACAAGCCCTCATAAGCTCAGTTACAGCTCTCATGAGTCTATAAGCTCATGATTTGAGCTTAAGCCAGTCCTAATCATACCTAAACATCTAAAATCAGAATCAACTACCTACCTTGTTTTATTTGGATTATAAGCTGATGAAGTGTGTTAAATATGGAAGGACTCCCATGGACTATTACAGGCTTATTGTAAATAAGCCAAAGCTAGTAGATAAGCTCTATGAGCCATTTATGCCTTTGTTAAGCTAAGGCTCAAGTAAGTCTCTCGTTTACTTTTATGTTTATAGATTCCTAGCTTAAATCTTGCTTATCTGCTTATTAGCTTATCATTTGTGCTTATTTGATTCTTAGTTGCTTATTTGAGTTTAGTTTAATCTTATTTTGCATCTTTAATTATCTGTTTTTAGTTAGTATAGTATTGATCATAGTAGTTTCCATTCTTGTCATAAAACCATAAAAAGCCAAAAATAAGTAGTTTAGCTTAGATTCTTAAATATAGCTTATGTGAGTAATGAAAAATGTTTGTTAAGCCTGTTAAAAGCTGTTGGTTATCTGGTAAAGAGAACTAGATCATTAGATTTCATTTCATAAGCCTTGATCAATTCTGTCAAATACTATAAGGAGTGTTTGGCATAGTCTTAATTGAGTATTAAAAGTCAAAGAAATTTTGGAAGTTCACTTTGGTCAGCTGAGATTTCATCAATAAATAGGTTTTGAATAAAATCCCTAAGTTAGTTTGAGCTTTTAATGATTTTGTAGCTTAATTTCTTATGTCAGCACCAGGGCATTTTGTCTCTTGAAATTTGCTTGCTAAAGTTTTGAACCAAGCTTAATAAGCTTGGTTATTGTTTGTTTTGAGTTTTACCATACTCAAGTAGAGTGTATAAGTGCAGGTTTACCCTTTTGGTAACCTGCATCATAGAGTTTTGTGCCTTGCCACTTGCATCAGCATAACCAACAACAGATAGGACTACTGTCTTTTTATTATCATTTAGAATAGCTTAAGTAGGATTTAGGTTTATTAATTCAGTAAGATTAAAGTTTTCTAGTAGCTTAATATAGATTAGAACTAGTTTACCATTTTCTAGCTTAATTATAGTTTGCATTTAGCTTTAAAGTTATCATAAAAATCTCAAAAAGACCAAAAACAGTAGCAGTTAAGAATTAGTTTTAAAATTTTGATTTCTAGCTTGTAGGTTGTGTTTTTATGATTTGGATTTATAGCCTTTAAGTAGTTTAATAAGTTTTCAAAAGCTAGGGTTCTGAATTAGCTTATTAAGTTCTTTAGCTTAAGTGGATTTTGTGTTTTTTAAGTTTCTTTCTGAATTTGTAGGATTGATCTTAATTTTCAGATAGGGTAAAGTGTTTGTAGCTTTAGAAGCTTTTCATTTCTAGCTTGTAGACATCATAAGCTACTCAGAACACTTTTTGCCTTTTCATTTGAGCTTAAAATGAGATTTGTGCATGCATTTTAGTGAAATCAAAGTTTTTCAAGCTCATAAGCTACCTTTCTGAGGTCAGACTTTCAAAATTAAGCTCTTAAGCTTAATTTTGAGTTTCAGTTAATGTTGTTTTTACAAAAAAATGCTCAAAAACATGTCTTCTTTAAGTTCTAATATTTAGTTTTTGTAAAAAGTTAAAAATAAAAAAAAAGTAAAAAGAGTGTCTGCCAACCTCGAACCCACGACCTCTTGCACATAACACACACGTTTTAACACTTTGCTACAATAGCTCATCCATTCACTTCTCCTCCTATTTAATTCTTATACTTGTCTTTCTTTTCTTTTTTTCATTATAAGCCGTAGCTTATATAAGCTTTTTCTCGGCTTATTTGTTAAGCTGTGAGTTTTATTTTATTTTTCCTTTAATCTTTGTTGCATCATAGACTTTTCCTGAATTTTTCACATTTTTCCATTAATTAGTTTATTTTTTAGGATTTTTCGAAAGCTTTAATTTTAGAAAATTCATAAAAAATAGAAAAAAGTTTCAGGAAATTACAAAAAAATAGTTTTTAGTTTTATAAAAATTAAGGTTTACATTCAGTAAAATCATTTTTAAACCTTTTAGATTTTAATTTTCATTTTTGAGCTTTTAATTTTAAGTTTAAAAATAGTATTTTAATTTTAAAAATAGTTAAAAATAGTTTTCTGAGTTTTTAAGTTACTTTAGACTTTTCTAAGTTTAAAAATCATTTTTCTATTTTTTTAGGACTTAATTTGCTATTTTTTAGGATTTAATTAGATTAAATTAGTTTTTAATTCATAATAAATTCAAAAATAATCAAAAAAATATTTTTCTTTTTCTTAAAATTTTCTTTTATCCTATTTTAGGTTTAGAAATTTAGATTGCATTTTTAGGAGTTAATCTTAGTGTATTTGCTTATTTGTCGCGTTTTATTTGCTCTCGTTAATTTGTTTAAGTGTTTAATTGCTTTTAATTATTCATTTTAATTGTTGCTTTTATTTAGTAGTTATAAATAATCAAAAATATCTTTTCTCTTATTCAAATCATAATCCGAGCTAAAACATGGTTTCAATTTCACAAGTTTTTGGAGAAACGACCCGGGTAATTACACTTCCCGGTTAAATATACGTATTATATATTATATATATCTTTTAGAGTGAATTTTTCTTAAGGGAGACTTTAGGGAAGTTCTTAATTGCTCTTGTGGTATTATATTATATATTTTATAGTATATATAAAACTCACATCAGTTTTTGGCGCCGTTGTCGGGGACTTGTGTTAAAGATTCCTTCGTTTTACGTTTGATGAGTTTGGTTTGAAGATCGTTTCGTCCTCGAAAGTTTCATTTTTGTTAAATATTTCAAAAATCCAAAAAAATTAAAAAAATATAAAAAGTAAAAAAATATTTTCTTTTTCTTTTTAGTATAGTTATCATATAAAAAATAAAAAATAAAAAAAATATAAAAATTGTCCTTAAAAAATAAAATAAAATACACAAAGTTGGTAAACGAACACCAACATATAATACCTTCAATTGAGGTATTATCATAAATAAGTTCCGGTGAACTTGAAAAGTTCCCAAATCGAACCAAAGATTAAAAAACTTGCCATTTGTGTCACTTACGAGGTACAACTCATCTTAAAAAGCAATTTTTAAGAGTTACCGTGAAGTAATTCGATTATTTGGTTTAAGTTGTCTTCCGTGTATCCGTTTAAAATAGATTGCTATAAAATTCAAAAATCCAAAAAAATTAGTGTAATTTTTGCTTACTTTTTAATTTCTTTATTTTTAGTGCATGCGCACTCGTTCTCAAGCTCATAATCGAAATCATCGACAACAACAATGAACAACGGTTATTGTTGAGGAACCCGAGTTTTCAATGGCCGACAATCATATCATGGCTCAAATGCTACAAGCTCCCATCGAGGGATACGAAGATGCAATTGTTGTTCCACCGATTAATGCAAACAATTTTGAGCTTAAACAAACTTTGATTAATCTTGTTCAAAGTAATCAATTTACGGGTAAGCAAGACCCTCATAATCATCTTTGATTTTTCAACAAGGTTACTTCTACGTTTAGACATCCCGAAGTTCCGAATACTTCGATTAAGCTTTTGCTTTTTCCTTTCTCTCTAGAAGGTGAAGCCCGAGATTGGTTAGATAAGGAACCTTCTAGATCAATTCTCACATGGGATGACCTTGTTTTAAAGTTCATAAATCAATTCTTCCCACCTTCAAAAACAACCTACCTTCGAAACGAAATCACTACTTTCTACCAAAAACCGAATGAAACCTTCAACGAAGCATGGGAACGTTTTAAAGGACTTCTTCGTCAATGTCCTCATCATGGTTTTTCAGAATTACACCAACTTGATATGTTTTATAATTCCTTGAATACCAAGGATCAAGATGCCTTAGATTCCGCCGCTAGTTGCAATTTTCTAGATAAGATGCCTCGAGAAGGTTTAGCCATAATCGAAAGTAAATCCAAAGTGTGTTATTCAAGAAGTCGTCCTGAATGATTCCCAAGAGCAATTACGAATGTTCTCTTCTTCTCTTCTTGACACCTTTCCAAAATTTCTTATTGAAATTCAACAAATGGCCGCCTTACTTGAAGACAAAATGAATATTCGAATGACCATTTAGAGAAAGCGATTAGTGAAAAGAATGTTACAACTCCTGCTATCGTAAAGCAGTCGAGGAAGTTGTGTCACATGTGGGTTCTAACTCATAATTTCAACAATTGTCCCGTTAACTAAGGAAACGATTAATCGTTTTTTACAAAGAAAACCTTCATCAATTCCAACACACCGCCGCCAGTTTGGCAATTTTGTTCAAAAGAATCCACCAATTTTGGCAACCAAATGAGACCAAACCGGTTTCAATCAACCAAATGTTCAAAACAACCAAGGAAACCAAAGCCGATATCAAGAAAATACGATTCAAATCCGAAATCAAAACCGTAAGAAATTCAACCAAAACCACCAAAACAATCAAGGAGCCGTTTATCAAGCCCCACCATACCAACCACCAACAAATCAACCTTTGGTTAATCAAGCTTTACCTCCCGTTTCACAAATTCAAGGTGTTTCTAAAACGGATTTTGAAAGTTATGCTAAAGCTAATGATGCAAACATGAATAACTTGCAAATGAAGTTGGATAGATATTCAAAGGAACCAAAACGATTTTCAAAGAGTTTACATGAATTCTCAAAGAGAAACAAGTTGATTTTTCAAAAATTGATGCTAAGTTTCATGCAAAACTATCATACCAACCAAGCTTCAAGTTCAAGTTCGTTACCAAGCAATACCATTCCAAACCCTAGGAACGAAGCCAAGGCAATTACCACACGAAGTGGTGCCTCATATGACGGACCTCCAATTCCACCGCCGGTGGTGGAAAAGGAACCCGAGGTGACAAAGGATACGGAGCTACCTAGCACCGAAGACATCCAACCTCCTTTGGTCCAAGATCAAAACAAAGACAAAGAACCAATCAAAAGCCTTCTTTGCTTATAAAAGACCAAGACTAGATAGCCTGAACCCTTCAAGACTGCAAAAGAGAAAATTCGTGAAAAGGATGATATCCCCTAGCTCAAGTTTAAGGAAATTTACTGTAATATTCACTTTGAGCTAATTTCGCGAATGCTCTCATTCATAATGCCAAAGTTTGCACTAATAGTATAAAAAGATTCTTAATAACAAGATAAAGTTAATTTAGTAACCAAGACACCTTTGAATGAAAATTGTAGTGCGGTTGTCCTCAAAAAGCTTCCAGAAAAGCTAGGTGACCCCGGTCGATTTCTTATCCCATGTGATTTTTCAGAGTTTGATAATTGCTTAGCCCTATGCCGATATAAGGTGCTAGCATAAATCCTCATGCCTCTTCCATTGGAAAAAGCTTGGACTCCCGGCCTAAATATACTAAGATGGTGGTTAGAATTAGCCGACCGAAAACAATTTCCAAATCAACTCGATGTAGGCCGAGAATGTTTTTTGTCAAGGTAGGAAAGGTTCTAATTTCAGCACGACGTTTGTTGTTTCTTGATTTCATAGCCGATCTTCGGTACCGTGTGATACTCCGAGAGACCTTTCTTAGGACAACTCATGCTTTAATTGAAGTGTATGAAGGAAGATTACGCTTAGAAATATGTTGATCAATCTTTAACCCTTAATGTGTGATAACACCTATCTATTTCATACAACATTTTGTAATCCATTGTAAGAAAATATGATCTCATTGATGTTAACGTGTGAAGAGTAGATCACAATAAAGTCTTAGATTTTTCCGTCTCAGTTTCATATGGCAATCCTTCTCCATATTTTGATCTCATTGTTTCAAATTCTTCTCCGACACTCACTCCTTTTGAGGAAAGTGATTTTCTCCTTTTTGAAGAAGTCGATGCTTTCATAGCTATCGATGACGAGCCTATTTCAACTGAAATTGATGCTACGTACTATGATCCGGAGGGTGATATTTTAATTCTCAAAGCATTTCTCAATAGTGATCCATTACCTCCTCCTCCGCACCAAAGAGATTATTTAATGGAAATTCGAAGAGACCTTAAAATAGTTGAACCAAAGAAGTCTTCAATCGAATATGCTATTTCTTATGAACCAAAAAGTAAACCTCCCAAGGTTAAACTTAAGGACTTACCAACTCATCTCGAATACGCGTTTTTAGCAGATAACAACAAGTTACCTGTCATAATTGCCAAAGATTTGAGTGATGATGAAAAGACCGCTCTCATAAAGGTTCTTAAATCCCGAAAGCAAGCAATTGCTTGGAAGCTCTCTGACATTAAGGGTATAAACCCGAAATTTTGTTCTCATAAAATTCTAATGGAAGATGACTATGAACCAATGGTGCAACATCAGAGAAGGGTTAATCCAAAGATCCATGATGTCATTAAAAAAGAGGTTGAAAAACTTCTTGATGCTGGATTGATCTACCCAATCTCGGATAGTCCTTGGGTGAGCCCAGTACACTGTGTACCAAAGAAAGGAGGAATGACCATAGTAACAAATGATGAAAACGAATTAGTGCCAACAAGACTTGTCACAAGATGGAGAGTATGCATAGATTATTGTAAGTTGAACGAAGCTACATAGAAAAAGACCATTTCCCTTTACCAAATCACGGATCAAATGGCTTGAGAGACCGCAGGCAATGATACTGTTGTTCGTCAACTGTTTCTTCTCGGGTAGTTCTAAATTCCAATTGATCTAAATGACCAAGAAAAGACCACATTCACCTGCCCAAATGAAACGTTTGCTTATCGCCGCATGACTTTTGGTTTATGCAATGCACCAGACACGTTTCAAAGGTGTATGATGGCAATCTTCCATGACATGATTGAAAAGACAATGGAAGTCTTCTTGGATGATTTCTTTTCTTACTCGGTTTTTGGGAAATTAAATTCTACGTGCCTTACCAATTTAGAAAAAAGTGCTTAAAACAAATGTGAAGACACAACTGTAGCTCAAATGGGAAAAAAGTCATTTTCATATTAAAAGAAGAAGGTATCGTAGCTCATGGGACATAAGAACTTGAAGAAAGGAATTGAAGTCCGAGCAAATCCTAGACGATGTGATTTCTAAGCTACCTCACCCAACGACCGTTAAGGGAATTCAAAGTTTTCTCGGGCATGCTGGTTTTTACCGCAAATTCATCAAAGATTTTTCAAAAATCTCTCGACCCATGACCCATCTCTTAGAGAAAAACACTCCTTTTATCGTCCTCTCGAAGATTGCATTCTACTTTTCAAAACATTGAAAAAGAAGTTAAACCGAAGCTCCAATTCGTCATTGCTCCCAAATAAGACAACCTTTTGAAATCATGTGTGACGCAAGTGATTATGCAATAGGTGCAGTTCTAGGGAAAAAGGTTGAGAAGCATTTTAGACCAATTCATTATGCAAGTAAGATGATGACCGAAGCAGAAACAAATTACACAACAACAGAAAAAAGAGATCTTTGCAGTTGTTACGCTTTTAGAAGTTTGATCATATCTTATCATGAACAAAATGTTGTTTAACGGACCACTCACTTTGAAATACCTCTTCACAAGAAAAGATGCCAAAGTCAAGATTGCCTTAGATAGGTTCTTACTTACTCAAGAATTCAATTTTAAAGTTTGATGGACCAAAGGAGCTGAAAACTACGTAACCGATCCCCAACATATATTGAGAGCCTCTGCTCACTTGAAAACACCTGTGGAAAATGTTTTGATCATAAGGAGATTAAGAAACTTTTCCTCTTGAAACTATTAAATACGGTGACTTTCTCATGATGACCAAAATTCCCGTGGTTTGCCGATATAGCAAATTACCACGCATGGAATTTTCTTATCAAAGGAATGTCAACTCAACAAAAGAGGAAGTTTTTCAAGGATGTAAAGCATTACTTTTTGGATGATAGCTATCTCTTTTGTACATGTACGGATCAAATTATCCGTAGGTGTGTATTTGGCCAAGAAGCTCTTAAAATTCTCAAAGCTTGTCATGAAGGACCCACTGGGGGCCATTATAGTGCTAATATCATCGCTCAGAAAGTATTTGATGCCGGTTTCTTTTGGCCTACGATTTATAAGGACGCTTACGAATTGATGAAATCTTGTGATGCTATGTCAAGACAAGGAAAAAAATTTCAAATCGTAGATGAGATGCCATCAAAATGCAATCCAAGTTTGTGAAATTTTCGATGTATGCAGTATTGATTTTATGGGACCTTTTTCGTCGTCTAGAGAAAACAAATATATTCTAGTTGTTGTCAATTATCTTTCCAAATGGGTTGAAGCCAAGGCGCTCCCCACCAATGATGCTAGAGTAGTTGTCAAATTTTTGAAATCCCTTTTCTCCCGATTCGATACACCGAGATCTATCATAAGCGATCGTAGGACCCATTTCTGTAATGACAAATTTGATAATGTTATGTCTAAATATGGTGTTACATATCGTCTTTCTATCGCTTACCATCCTCAGACTAGTGGTCAAGTCGAGGTGACGAATCGAGGACCTCAAAGAATCTTAAAGGGTCGTGGAGAAAAGCGTCCTTCAAGGTCCAGACAAGTAGACGATGCATTGTGGCATTTCGAACAACGCTACAAAGACTACAATCGGATGCACGCCCTACAAGCTATTTTATGGGAAAGCGTGTCATTTACCAGTTGATCTAGAACACAAGGCATATTGGGCTCTTAAGCATGCCAACTTCGATCTCAAAACTGCGGGCGATCATCAAAAGCTCAAACTCAATGAACTTAACAAGCTTCGAGATCAAGCTTATAAGAATTCATTAATCTACAAGAAAAATAAGAAACTTCATGATTCAACAGATCAAGAATCGAGTATCATCAATGTTTGTGACAGTTTTACTTTCAACTCCCGATTAAAGATTTTCTCCAGAAAGCTCAAGTCCTGATGGTCCGGTCCTTTCACTATTACCGAAGTTTTTCCTTATGGCACAGCCAAATTGTCTCATCCCGATGGTTTCTAATTTTCAACAGTCAACTCCATCGTTTAAACATTAACTATAAGGGATACTTCCACCATTGGTTATCCTGGACTTCCAAACTTTCCCTAAGGACAACTAAATCTAGAGATTGAGTCGAGCTTGTGACTCGGTGACCAAAAACAAGCCGCTTAGTGGGAGTTCACCCCATGCTTATCCATTTTCTTTCTATTTTCTTAAATAATGTGTTGTGATGTGTTGTGGCTATAATCCTCTTTCGTTTCTTATGTTTGTTTGTATGTTCTTGTGCAATTTTTTCAGGATTAACCTAACAAGTTCTGAAGATTCTCGTGCCGGTGTTGTACTCACCCCGTTTTCTCTCGAGCTTTCTCATCCTTTATTTTGAAATTTTTTGGGGAAATATGAATCCTTTTAATTTTAGGATAAAAAATGAAGAATATATATATATATATATATATATATATATATAACATATATACATAAGTAACATATATACATAAGTATATATATATATACTATATATATATAAAATATACGTATATATATATACATATATATATATATATATATATATAATGATATATATATATATATATATATATATATTTATATAGTATATATATATATATATATTTTATAATGTATAATATATGTACGTATGTATATATGTATATATATATGAAAAAATATTATATATATATGTATATATATAATTATATATAATAATATATGTATATAATAAATATATATATTATGTTATTATATATATAATTAGAAAGGTTTAAAGACACAATGTAGGTTTATAGTTATAAGAAAAAGAAGCGAATTTTTTTTTACCCGATCTACGTGTTGAGTTCTAGCTTTCTCCCTTAACAATCAATGATGATAGTTTATGCTAGTCTCATGTAGACTTTAAACATGCTAGACTTGAATCATTAGTAAATGAAAACTTATGCTAATCTCAAGTAGATTTTAAATATGCCGAGTTGGATTTTATATAGGCTAAGTATTTGCGAATTTCTTTATTAGAGATTTTAAATTGCAAAGAATAAGAGATGATAGTGTTGATTATGAGTTAGGATGCTAAACAAAGTTTATTTGGAAAACTTAAAGGCTTATAAGAATAACTTGTGGTTTTTTTTCTTCCCCGAAGTTCTTAAAATGATTAATTATACGTGTTTTCTTTAATTTTTTTACAAATTAGAGTTTTACACATAAAAGTCTAATCAACATATCATAGAGAAAAAGCTTTATCGATGATGAGTTAAACATCATTTGTAAATAAGGATTTTAGTTCGAGTTTATACTTTGGTTTTCTAAAACAAAATTTTTCTATTTCAAAAAAAAAAATAAAAAATAAAAAAAAATCTATAAAAATGTAGTTGGTGAATAAAAAGGATGCAAGTTATAAATCCTTAAGTGTTAATAATTAATATACAAACTCCATCACAATAAAGTACATGGGCATTTGTCGGTTCGCTCCCGATGTGACATCGAAAGAAAAGGTGGAGGATGTATATTTAGGGTTGATATCATAATAAGTACGCGAGCTCTTGTCGGAGGCGAGGCCGATGTGTCGTCGAAAGAAAAGTGATACCAATTCCTAGCCCAATAAAGTAAATAGTAAATAATAAAGTTGCAAAGTTAGAAAATAAATAGTAAAAGTTTCATTTTCTAAAACCAAGGTATTCTTTTGAGCTAAGGTTTGCAAAAGTCTACAAAGCTTTTTCATCGAAAGTTCATGCGTTTCGGTTAGTATTCTCCGGATGGGGTGTCAAAAGCCTTAGCACTTACCCGATGACGGTGGGATCGCTAGAGAAGAAAATCATTTATGGGACAAGTGAACCAACGATGTCTTGGCTAAAGAGGTTTTTGTTTGCTTTGAGATGTGATCTTGCTAAGTAAAGCTTGGTCGGATTTCATCTATCTAAATATGTGGATTTAATGGTTTAAATTAATTTGAACACACACACCTAAATTTATGATTTATGTCGGGAAGAGGAATTCACAAGTTGTAGTTATAAGTAGTCTTAGCATCTTAGTTCGTAATTAACAGTGATCTTATTTTTAAGCTTAGCATGGGAAAAGTGAAAAATCGAGGATGATGAAGTTATCTTTTAGACACTTAATTGTGCTTTTTGTTCTATGATCCTAAAAGTTACCAATAAGGTAATGAAAACAATACATTATGTCAACACAAATAAATTGTAGTTAATTATCAAGAAAAATCATAAAAAGAGAAAAATCTTAGAAAATGGGAAGTCTGGTGTTTTATAACTTGTGATCTCTTATCTATCTCAACCAAAAATCTTTGCTACTTTTCAAAGGTTTTGTCTCCTGGCTTTAAGTTAGCTGATGAAAGTCAGGTTTTACTTAAAGTTCCTAGAAAGAACAATATGTACAGTGTTGATATGAAGAATATTATTCCTAAAGAGAGTTTAACTTGTCTTGTTGCAAAGGCCACACTTGATGAATCAATTCTATGGCATAGGAGGCTAGGTCATGTAAATTTTAAAACTATTAATAAACTTGTTAAGGAAAATCTTGTGAGAGATTTACCTACAAAACATTTTGAAAATGACCAAACTTGTATTGCTTGTCTTAAGGGAAAGCAACACAAAGCCTCTTGTAAGTCTAAGATTCAGAACTCTATTACTCAACCTTTATTCATGTAGCATTTGGACTTGTTGTCACTGATGATTATAGTAGATTTACTTGGGTTTTCTTTTTAGCTTCTAAAGATGAGACTAGTAGCATTCTTAAAAACTTTATAATTGAGATAGAAAATCTAGTTGACAAAAAAGTAAAAATTATCAGATGTGACAATGGAACAGAGTTCAAGAATAGAGTTATGAGTAAGTTTTGTAAACAAAAAGGCATTAAGAGGGAATTTAGTGTAGCTAGAACTCCTCAGTAAAATGGTGTTGCTGAAAAGAGAAATAGGACACTAATTGAGGCTGTTAGAACCATGTTAGTTAACTCTAAGTTACTTACTACATTTTGGGCTGAAGCAGTTAATACTGATTTCTATGTGCAGAATAGGGTATTTGTTGGGAATTGAAGGCTTCTGAAGTTACTACTGTTAGTTTTGGAATTTAATACTG